>PVHY01005142.1:0-29009 GCA_004024945.1 Uropsilus gracilis | reverse complement strand
GACTGGAAGGAGCTGGCTTAATAAATGTTTTCACATGGCATTTGGAAGAGGGCAGGCCCCGGCCAGGCCTCCAAGTGCAGTACTGAACGGCTGCGGGGCCTACTGACACTTCCCTGCCCTTTCCAAGGTGTTCTCATGACAGCTGCTACCTGGGGGCCACTGGGCTGGAGCAAATACTGTGCAAAGTGGTGACCTTCTAAATCCGGATCACTTAATGAACGTGGCCAGCTCCAGGGTCCCGGAGGCTACACACTCTGTGGTGGCTTCTGCCAAATTCCTCTTGTTGTTTTTGATTCCCTTCTTCCTCCTCCTCTCCCTTTCCATTACGCCTGACATTTCTAAGGCCAAGTTTTGTTACAAGCAATTAGCCTGTGTCAGGAATCTGGGGAGATGAGCTATGTGCTAAGACACAGGCTGAGGTAGAAAGAGTAAAAGGGGGGGGGCTGCCTGCAAACTGGCTGCCAGAGGGTTCCTTGTGATGGCCCCATACAGAACACCCCTAGCCCCCCACCCCCCCCAGCCCAGCACCTACATTCTGTGTAAGGTTCCCAGACATACCTCCAGTCCCTGTGCAGACAGGGTGTGTGTGTGTGTGTGTGTTGGGGGGTGAGGGGGAGGTGAGTGCATGACGACCTTGCATAGACTTGGGGCAGGAAGCTCCCAGGAGAACTGAGGGTGGAAGCCCTGAGTAGCTCAAGTGGGAATCTGAGCTACTCTACTATGAACCCCCACCACCTGCTTCTGAGCTAGAAATCTGTCCTCTGAGCCTGAGCTTTACAAGCCCTGAAAGTGCTCAAAGATCAGCGTTCACAACCCATTTCAATCTTTGAAAAGGGAAAAAGAAGTCATTATTTATCCACAATACATAGCAAGTCATGTATTTATCCACAGTAGCCATATATATGCACATATATAAAACCACATACCTATATGACTGACCATATATCTATCTAGTTACATACGTGTAAGACTGACCATACATACACACATTAATATATACATGTAGGCACACATATAAGTATATAATGTATTTTATACATATTTATAGAAGTTATCTGTCCACTCAATATTTGTCAAAATGTTCAGTCATCACTTATGTGTAATTAAAAACCAGGAGCATAAAATTTCAATGCATTTTGTGGACTAGGCAATGTGTGGGGTCCCTTATGGGGGTTCACATGTGGGGTCCCTTATGGGGGTTCCAAGGGAGGAGTGCCTCAGCTGCCCAGCACTGACTGCCCTGAAACCTTGTCTGCTTCCTGGTCTCATCACCTACACACATGATCTCCATCCTCACATATTAGGAAGGAGGCGCTCAAATCCAGTCGCTGCTTTCAATGGTCTATCTCGTTCCTCAGGGTGGGGATATGAAGAGCCAAGTTAAGAAATCAATGTGTGACCCTTAGAGTCTGAGGGCACAACTAACCTCTGAAGTCACAAACCAACATTTCAGCAGTTTCCGTTTTTGCTGTGGGGCCACGTATGAAAATTTTAGGAAGATGAGGAAACTGAGGCTCAAGGAGGTGGGGTGATCTACCCGGGCTGGGATACATAGCCATGAGTGGAATTCAGGTCTCCCCATTTCTGCACAGGACCCACCCACCCTAAGAATGACAGTGGTGCCCTGCCACTTGCATCCAATTCGAGTCCCCACTGTATCACGGAGGGGCTACAAGGAGAGGGTCTGCATTAGCCACAAGGCCCAGAAACCCAGAAATACTCAATTTTGGTTTTAAAGCAAATGTGTTCCTGTGAAACCACCAGTTAACTTCAGCAGGAGGTGCCCTGCTTTTTGAGCTGGAGGGCAGAGGAAGAACAAAGACTGAGAAGACAGAGAAAGGCAGTGGTGGGAGCTGAGAGCCAAGGGGATCAACTGTAACTGGACCTCTGTGATGAGTCCTGTCGCCTCCCTGGGTGGGATCTTGGGGTTGGGAGTCCCCACTTTACCCTGGGGAAGGCTGGGACGCCATCCAATAGTAGACAGTGCTGTGTGAACGGACCCCCGTTCCCAGACTTCTTAGGTTGCCATCCCTTCTAAGAGCCAATGACTCTCCTGCCCCTACTCCAAGAACTTTCTGCCTCTCTTCCAGCTCTGAACATGTAGCTCCGGTCTCCTTTTTTATATCTGTTCTTATGTAGACGGGGTCAACTAGCTACAGCAGCAATGGATCGTGTTCTGGTTATTCAAACTTCAGGCTCAAAAATTGTGCTATGGAAGACAAGGGAAATCCTCCGTATTAATCTAAAACAGAACAGACATGGCTGCAAGGTGCCTCCTTCTCCACCTTAGCCTCTTTTCAGATATTTCAAGATAGTCTATGACACTATTAGACTATTAGACAATTTCAAGATAGTCTATGGTTTTTATGATCATGACCACCCCAAAAAAAATAAATAACCATGGACTCCCTGCTCCCAGCCCATTCTCACCTGCCCTGCCTGTTTACCCCTCTGGCTATTTACTGGGACATCTTTCTGCTCTTATCTATTTCCCAGTTTTCTTTCAAAGACTTATTCAAGTCTCTCATCCTCCAGAGACCCTATAAACCAGCCCTTTCAGCCCCGGGAACAACTCCCACCTAGAACCACATGCTTTAACCTCACTGCTATCTGTGGCAGATTCTCATCTCCCTAAGTAGGCTGGTGGGTGGAGAGGGGTGCCTGGTCCTTAATTCCTGTGTCTAGCCCAGCCCCATGATCTCATGCACACCTGGGAGATCTCAGTTAGTGGGCCTAGAAAACTCTTCCTCAGGAGCAGAACCCAGAGTGAGTATGTAAATAAAAAAGGATCCTGGGGCTAGAGGGCTTGCTTCCACCAGGCTCGTCCTCCCAGGCACAGCCTGTGGAGCAAGCCTCCCCCTCAGGCCCTTCTTGGTATTTCCCCAGTGGAGCAGAGGCTGAACACAAACAGAATACAAAAGACAAAGACAGGGAGCCTTCCTTTGCTGTCAGAGTCTATAAAAGTCTTGGAAGTGACAGCAGGAGCTCTGGCCGGCTGCTACTGGCCCCAAACCCAGAAAGAATCAATTTCAGACCCAGGGCCAAATAGTGCCCCAGGGGGCAAGGCTTTGGCAGGCACTCCTCTGCCCAGACCCCAGGACCCACCCCAAGCCCAACTTGGAGTGGAGGCCGAGGAGGAGGGGGAAGGGGGCGGGGCATCCTGAGGCTTACAAAGGGAATTCACCTTCTCTCTCTCCCCTGCCCAGTTGTTCTATTGTACTTTCCTCATCCTCTTCTCTTCACTCTTCAGTGGGGTCACGACTGAATTTTTTTTCCTGGCTTGGTGAAAGCTACACTGACGCCCCTTCATGCCTTCTAGATAGTTACCTTCCCCTCTGGATTCCAAGTTCCAAACAAAAACATATGCACATTTAATAACTGCGTGTTGTTCATTGACTGTTTAGGGCTCCAGAATGGACACTCATTTATCCTTCTATGTGGCAAGAAAGGAATTATTTATCAGTAACCAGTGTGGGTGTGGGGATGTGCATGCATCTGTGGGCACCAGGAGACAGCCCCGGGATGCTGTGATTGCTTTGTTTATTTATTTTCAGATAGTGTTTGCTCATCTAAGTTAGTGTTTTCCATTTTCTGAAAACAGGAAGCTTCCAGGCCAGGGGTGTGAGATTTAGCAAAGAGAAGCTCAGGGCTCCAGTAAATTTTAATTTCAAAAAAGCAAATGATTTTGTAATGGGTATTTCCCTAATACTGCATAGGCCACAAGATACCAGGAGAGTAGGTAAGTATGTGTTTGTTGTTTATCTGAGATTCAGATTTAGTGAGTATCCTGTGTTATCAGGAAACACCAGCTCAGAACAGTTCAAATGCAGAGGGCAGAGAAAAAAAGACAGAAAAACTTAAAAAATTGTCTTCTACTCTTATTTCATTTTTTTTTTAAAAAACCAAAAATTTTGGAACCCATTTCTTTAAAAGCAGAAATTAGGTTCCTTTAATGTTACTGCAAAGGTAGGTGCCAAGCTGGGGGGTCTCAGATGGAGCATTTTAAATCTCAGAAAGACCTTAGCTCTTTTAAAAAGGAAAGTTGGCAAGTGATTAGTGCCGAATGTGGCCCAGCTGCTCTTTTGTACTTTAAAAGAAACAATTAAAATGACTTGGATGTTTTAAACTTTAAAGAGCTGGGTGGGTCATATTCAGAAGCTAATTTTAAAAAGAGCCTGGTACCTGGGAGAAGTGACATTGTCCCAGAGGGCATTGTCTCTGTCCAGCCCTTGTTTTCTAGACTCTAGATCTTGGGGAATGACTTTCAGTAGCCTATAGGTAAATATCAACTGGGGTAGGAAAGCTCATTCTGGTTGGGACATGAAGATACAAGATGTATGATGATGTGAAGATACAAGATGTACTTTATTTTTTATTTTTACATTTTATAGGATAAAAGCCCCAATCTGGGAAACAGAAGACATTCTGGAAAAGACAGAGCCAAAAGTAGTCTTTTCCTGCAAATTGCTGAGTCCAGTGACAGGCCAGAAACTGGGGGCAAGAAAAATCCTGAACCAAGCAAATCTCTACCTTAGAGGAAGCTCGCACTGAAACAGGGAGGACAGTCTCAGCTGAGAGAGTTCCCCAGGGGAAGGTGGTGTGGAGCCTGGGTTCATTTGGGCAGCCCCGATGGCCAAAGGCCATGTCCCAACCTTAGTGCCTGCCTTGTAAAATGGGGATAGGGTGGAATTACGTCATTGGATTGGGAAGATTAACATTGATAAGTCTTTAGTTCATCACCTGCCCTAGAGGGAGTCCTTCAAAATATTAGCTAACATTGTGCTGTTGGATGCTTTGGGCCAGGAGACTATTGCTCTCTCCTAGTGTGGAACTCTAGAAACCCAGTCTTCAAGGACAGGAAAACTTGGTCAAGTGCTCAAGGGAGAGAATGTGGAGTGTGCATGACAGTGATGATCAAGTAGCATAGCTGTCACAGGGGGAGGGACAGAATGACAGTGTTTGGGGCAACCAAGATGACCAGGGACTCAATTATCACAGGCCTCATAAACTATGTCACCTGTTTGAATTTCTAGAGGTAAACTCCGAACGAGTTGAAAGAACAAGGACACTATCTGTAGTTCTTAAAAGGTCTCTAATAGTGGAGTGGAAATAGAATGGGTAGTGGGCAAGAGGGAAGGAAGGAAAATAACTTCAGCAATCACTTCTATGGTCTGTGAAGAAGCTGTTGAGGACTGAAGTACGTTGGTGACCCAGCAGGTGAAGATGATAAAGACACACAAAATACTCAGAAAGAAAACTCCTCCACCCCAGACATGGGAGAACGTGGATGTGAGAAGTAAAGAGAAGAAAGCCTCAGGGAAGACTCCTAGGTTTCTGATTTGGGTACATGGATGAAGGTACCATTTACTAGCTGGAGAACAGATTTGTGGATGAAGATTGAGAGATAGAGGTGGATAATACATTTTACTTATTTTCTGAGATTAAAGCACTTAGGGGACATTCCTGCAGAGATTTTTGCCTATGAAGTTCAAAGAAACAGGGATCTGAGGTCTGGGAAAGACATCATCTCTTTGGACATTTGGAATGTTATAACAACTACAATGGCTGATCTAGTTGAGATGGAGGAAGACCTGGGGAGCTTTGTAGGGGATGTGGACATACAGACAGAGAAGTAGGAGAAAAAGCCAAGAACTTGAGCTCCAAGCCCGCAAATTACCAAGTTTCAGGAAGGGTTTCTGTAGGGCAAGCATGACTCAATGCTGGTAGATTCTTCATTGGTTCTAGCAGTTAAAGAAGAATTCTGGAGTCCTTGGTAGGTTTTATAGGCTTCAGTGCTCTCAGAGAAGCAGGTACACAGGCAGACCAGACAGGGAGACTGGGCCAATTGTATGACAAGCAGGCAAGTCAGGCAGCAGGGGGGCTGGGAGGCATATAAGCAACCCACCCCCAGGAATCTTCACACTCTTTCTCTGGGCTCTCTCTCTGGAGTTCTCCTGGGTGATGCAGCCCTTTTACCTCCTCCCTCCTAGGCCCAGGTTTACCTACTCACACATGCGCACCCCCACTAAGCCAGGCAGGGTGAAGGGGGAGGGCAAAATACCACAGGTGTTGGTCATAGAGGTTAATGGTGGAAAGGCAGAAAGCCTGACCAACTCACTTACCCTACAAGTTCCAAAAGATGTCCCTTGCATCTGGTAGTGGTTGTTGACCCTAAGGTGAGAGTGATAATAAAATAGAAGAGTTTCCAATAAGAAAACTGTAATACACCTAAGAGATGGAAAAGGCAACCATATCCGTTCTACCACTGATGCAGGTACACAGAAAGAAAACCAATCAGCATTTCAAAAGAAAAGCAGATCCATGATTTTATTAAGACTCTCTCTCCCCTGAATTAAAATGGCTGTGCTTCTCTCTGAAATGCAGACACCAGCTTGTTCTATGCGCTCCATCATGAAACAGAGATAGCATATTTCACTGAGAAAATTCACATGATTGAAGACTATCAGTATTCTCATCCTATAGTCTCTAAGGTCTAAGTGCAGATAGTAGAAGAGGATACTATTTTGAATCTCATCTTATAGGAAACAATGAGCCCACCAAGAGTTAAACAAAGCAACCACTCACACCTTCCTACCCCCGAGACCAGTGTCACAATTAGGACCCATATTTTTAAAATCCAGGTGTCTATTAAGGGCCCAGTATATGTGTTGCCCTGTGCTAAGCATTATGGAGCTGCCATGTGCCTGACACAATATTTACAGTACTCAATAAATACTTGATGTGGCTAATGTTTAAGATAATAGAGTTTAACTGGAATAGCATTCTGAATTTTAAAAAATTCCAGTCTGGTTGGGAAGGGAGATAGAAGCAAGGAAGACTTGGAACCTACATAAACTTCCCAGCAAGCTTATGATGTAACATGAACCTCTATCACTGTGTACAAAGGAGGGCCTCCGTGAACATTTAGTGAATGGAGATAAAAGGTGAGCACCCCTAGTCTATGTTAGAAAATATTGGAAGCTGGTAGAACATGGCAGATGGGAGAAGGCTTTGTAGAAGGGCACATATCTGATGGGAGTCTTATTTTATTTATTTCTCAGTATGTGTGTGTGTGTGTGTGTGTGTGTGTGTTCTTGATATTATGGGACGCTTCTTTGTCTTAGACTATATCCCCCTATATGGGTGAGGGATGAAGTGCTACATGATTCCCAAGTTTCAGCCTCATGCCCAGATGAACACATGAACTTCTGATATTTCTGTGTCTACTCTGTGTCGAAAAATGCCCTCTGCAGAATGCATTTCCTCCTGCTCTTCCCCAATTTGTAGAGTGTGTGCTGGCTAGGTTTTCCTGAATGACTCACTTGTGTATTATTTGTATTAACAGACATTGAGGTTACATAATTATCCCATCACCTTCCATCAGCGTTTAGAGCACAGGACAGGTCCACTGAGGTCTCAAACCATGACCCTCGCCTGCCTGGCAAACTAGAAGGCCACTGGAGTAACTTCGGTGACCTCTAGCAGACCTGCAGGAATCAATGAACAATTAATTACTATCATCCCACTCAGGGAGAGATAGCATGCTGCCATTGCTCAATTACAACTAGAAAGTGCCCCTTGGATGACAGATACCTGTATCCAAGTTAAGCCCCTGCTGATTCTAACCCCCCCTGCACATATATGTGTACACATATGTACACACAGCTTGTCTCAGACCACACCTCTTCTCCCAAGTATACCCACTGACACCCATAATCACACATGCGCACCCTCCATGAATTACACTCATCTCCCTCTACACCAATACCCATGGTCCCATAGTCTGATTAAGATCATGTAGCTTTTATCAGTATCAACTTTCCTGAAGTATTCATGGCACCACACCTATGTTGTGACAGGGTGGCATGTGCCCACTGCAGATACTGTTTTTATTAGACTTCTTGTGACATCTCCACTGAAAAAAAAAAACAAAAAAAGCAAAAACTTCTGGTATTTTCCATCTGCAGTTACTTCTACACCTTCAATTCCCCCTCCATTCTCACCTAATTCTCTGTGTTCTGCTCCTTCCCCAATCACCTTGAGCACATAACCTAGATGTTTTCGGGTCCCTCCCAATATAACAAAATGCCTTCAGTACATCTTTCCCTACTCCAAATAAGTGACTAAATCTGGATTGATCAAGTCAAACTAAGATACCCATGGTTACTATTTTCAGATACTGCTGCCACAGTTAGGTAGGAAATGTAATCTTAAGCTCAAGAGAGTAAATATGGCAGCAAAGTCAGGGATTCAGGTTCAGCATAGAAGTGAGATTTTTTTTTTGTTTTTCTGTAGAGATTGAATAAATTTATTTTTAAATAGATGTGCATTTTTAAAATTTTATTTCCATAACAAATTGTTTTTCCATTGGAAAGAGTCACAGATACATTAATTTGGACCTTTTTGATTGTATGCAACAGGGACTCAATTCTAAGAAGAGGAGGCAGACATATAGCCTCACTTTAGTGAGAAGGCAGAACTAGACAGCTTGGTTGCTACCAAGGGATCCAAGGATTTGGTTTCCTCTGGACTGACTTTCCTTCCAGTCTAGATCTTCCTGCGAGTGCTCTCCCAAACCCCTAGGTTTAGATGTATCTATGTAATTAGCAATCTCTACTGATAAAGAGCTGCAGGTTCTGAGAGAAAGAGAACTTGCAATAAAAGTCCCACAATTGTTTTGCCAGTGTTTATGCTGAATCAACCCCTGGTGTTGAACCAGCCACTTTAACCTGGGACTGGAAATATGAAATTTCAGGCAATACCTCCCCTCTTTAAGCTCCTGACCTCAAACACCCAGGGCTGACGCAGCCCGTAGCCAGTCATAGTCCCCAGTTGTGTTGTAGTGCTGGAGGTATGTTGCTTAGTTAGAGGTTGACTTAGGGAGCCTGACCAGAGGAACTGGTAAGTCCATGGCTTCTGGTCCCTTGTCAGAAAGAAAACCACCTCTAATGGTAACAGCCTGATGATAGCACCCAGAAGGTAAGAATTGCTCTCAATTCTGACGACAGCTATTAAAGGGACACACTCTTATCCTATTCCTTATATGTCTACCTCTTAGCCCCAACCCAGATGAAAGAAATAGTGACCCACACACGTCTCACAGATGGGGACGTGTGTCCCCATCTGCTCAAGTGCACCAACTAAAGAAGTTACTTCTCTGTTTGATGACAATGAAGAGAATTGGCAAGTCCATTGCCCATGGCTGCCAGGAGCCAGGGTCCAGAATAAACAGGACAGCTATCTACTTCTGACTTAGACCTGCCAGGCTTCATCTGGAGCTGGCTGCCCTCTCCCTTCACCCCAGCAGGGGAGGTCTTCCTCTCGATAGGAGACCTGTCGCTGGGTGTGTAAGTTCAGACTGGAGAATCAAAGTGGAAGATCCTGTCATTCAATTTCACTGGGCCTCCTAAAATTTGGGTGCTCATACCAACTCTTAGATTCCATATAATCCTGATTGGTTAGAACTAAGAAGGAAGAGAGTATAAGTACCTTCCTTCTATTCAAGCACAACCTGGCAATTACTGCTAGCATCACCAACACCATCATCATAGCCATCATAGCCATAGCATCCTCCTCCTCCTCCTCTTCCTCATCGTTAAACAGGTGTTTTCCTCAAACCCAGAAGCAGTGGGGGTGTCAGTCCAGCACTAACTGTGGTCTCTCACTTTCCCTGGAGGTCCCTCTGCTGGGAACTGACTTTCATCCTCAGCAGAGAACACAGAAATGATTGGAAAGCCCGGCCTGCGTCTGCGAAGCATACTAGTCTCGAGGCACAGGCACTAAATCATAGCACAAGTCCATAGATCTGCCTCAGGAAGAAAGAAAGCAATTGAAACCCAGTATTTAAAGTCGGTCTCAGATTTATCCTCCTGCTTGACAGCCTACAAAATGTTGGAGAATAGGCCCTGCCTTTCTCTGGATGATGAACCAGGATTTGCTGTCCAGGAATTGGCCCTGAGAAAGTTCATCATTCATCCCATGTGACCTTCCCCAGGAACAAAATCTGCAGGCAAAACTCTTCATTTTAATTTTCTTCTACCTCTACCCTCTTGCAAAGCGAGTGCTGTCTTCCTAATAGCCCCTGATGTTTCATGGTTTTTTGGTGCATTTCAATGGAGATAAATTTCCCTGCAAGCTTTGTTTCAACAGTACCCTCTCCTCCACCAGACCTCCAGCTTCACACAGTCCCAAGAAGGTCAAATATTTTGGCTCATTTCCATTCAAAAAGTTTCTCTCTTATTTGTCCATTAACGAACTGAAATTCAATGGCCCCAGCCATTTTCCTCACCCGTTTCCCTGACTTTGGAAGTTTGCTGACTTGGTGTCAGCTGATTACCGCCAACAGGCAATCTGTCATCAGCCTAGTCTGCGGCCGGGTAAGCCCAAGAGTCCTGTGGGGCCAGATACTCATCCACTACACAGCCCCATCCGCAGCTGTCAGTCTGCACAACCTTGGGACATGGTTGCCGATAACCCAGGTCCCAGGCTTACAGTGGAAGCTCATGCTCCTGTTGACAATCTCCCTGGTCCACAAAACCCACATAATCAATCACTACAGGGGGAAAAAAGCACAACACAACAACAAAAGGAGCACAGTGCTTGATCTACCCTGGTAATGTGTCGACAAGGTCAGTGGCCTGGGTTTATGAAATCGCTCAAAGGTGAGGATTTGAGGGAAGTTGCACTAGACGATGAGGGACCTTTCTGAGAATGTAATTTCCAGAGGCTCATGCTGGTAAGTTATCTTCCACTCCCCGCCTGGTGGCTTCCGGGTCCCATTTTCCCCCTGGCTGCCTGCTGGCTAGGTGTGCCTCCGCCAGAAGTTGGTCTGCCTGCTCAGTGGGAATCTCCTTCTGTCCTTAAGATCTCAGGCCGGTGATAAGGCCGCTGGTGCAGGATTTGTAGGGCTTGTTGCTTGCTGCAGATACTGTCTTCACCTCTCTTTATTATTCAGTGAGGGGACCCCTCCAGGTTCTGCAGTGCAATCCGTGTGAAGGTTCTTGGGGTTATTTCGCTGAGGCTTGAACAATAGACACCAATGAATCAAGGTTTTGGGGTCAACGGTCTGGTTTCCTGGTGTAGGCCAGTTGATTTCCACTAAGATCCTGCTTCTCCCCTGGGCTCCTAGATGGTCCTGTGCCTAGGTCTTCACATCAACTCCCCTCCGGGAGGAGGTTCTCTGGGTGCACATTTCCCCTCTTCTGAGAACACAGGACCTGGCTTAGGACCTGCCTTAATGGCCTCACATTAACTTGATTATGCCTATAAAGGCTCTTCCTCCAGAAGCCATATTCCGGTGGGTGGGGTAAGGAGGTAAGACTTCAGTATGTGCATTTGGGGAGGACAGTCCAGCTCATAAGAGGCCCCTGGTCACTTCCCACCTATCATAGGCTGTTACCTGACCCGACTGCTCCTCCGCCCAGACACCTGCTTCTCCCTCTATTCCCAGCACCTGCTGTGGGGCAGGTGCTCAGTTTTGTTCATGACTATCTTTTCTCCAGTTTGCAGTGTCCCTCATTGCTAACAGCGCAGGCCACAGGGATTCCTGAGCTGCCCAGAGTGGGATGGTGGGGTGGGGGTAGGGGGCTAGGGCCTGCCTGCTGCTGCTGGTGCTGCCTTAATGTCCTGGATGCATCCTCCCCATCTGCTTTGCCCTCCAGGGAGCGGCCGCCGCTGGGGACACGTGTCCCTCCCTGGCAGAGCGTGCATCAAGCTAATTCTCTGGCTTCAGTTTTTAATCTAACCGGTGGTTCCAGGAATCCAGCCATGCGCTCTAATGGGCCCCTGTCATTAGAGGCTTGGCAAACGCTCACACTGCAAGGCTCCCCAAAGCCCAGGAGAGCTGGCCAAGGGCTGAGAGGCACCAAGGCCATTTTCAAAAGCAAAAAGGGCAGCAGGATCAGAGTCCGGTGTTTTTTTAAAAACCTGCATTTGTTTAGTAAATAATGCATGTTAATGCAACACATGGTATATTATGCAATAATTATGGAAACAACCTTATCCTGCTATCCCAGACTTCACGAGTCTTCCACAGCTGCTCAGCATGAATCCTGCCTTGCCCCCCCACCCCCACCCCCAGCCTTCTCCCAGGGTCCATGAAAGGATTGCACATATCAGAATTCAGCCTCCCTGACCTGTTTGTCCCCTTCTCTGCCACCTGCCTCCTCTTCACACCTGCCCTCTCACAAGCAAACCGCCTGCACCCCATCACCTCTCCACAGACCCCCTGACTACCAGCTGGTAGACCCACCCTCATTTGTAGAATCACCTCCTCCCATGTCCTTTGGTCCCTAATTGCCATGAAGGGCTTTGTAACTCAGCCATTGCCCCCCTCCGTCTCCTGAGTGGATTGGAGCCTTAAAGAACCTCCCCTTTCTCCCTCTACCCCTGACCCCCCACCCCTGACTCCCCACCCACCACCAGAGCCTGGCTCTGCACAGAGTCAGAATAACTTTAACTTCGTTTGACTAAAACCTTAATGCCAAGTCAGATCTATATTTGTTGGGGGGAAAAGGGGGTTTCGCTGGGGCCGGGGTGTGATTGACTGCAAAGGCAATTGAAGGAACTTTGGGAGGAGATGGGCATGTTTTAATTCTTGACTGAGGTGGTGTTGCCTGGAGGCATAGTGTTCTATCCCCACCAACCTGCACCACTCAAAGCTGCATCTTATTGTCCACTTATTGTCCATTACATCTGGAGAAGGTTGATTTATGAAAAAAAATTAATGTCCTAACAACACAGAGGACCAGGTTTCCCTCATGCAACCAAGTTGCTAACCATGCTCTCTGCAGGTATCTGTCCTAATGATCAATTATTTTGCCACAGTTGGTCGACGGTACTTGTTAGAATAATGACCTAAAATTCATTCCAGAGAATGTTCAGGGCTCTGTTTTATCGGGAAAGTTCTGTCTTACAGCAGATTATTAAATTTCACATAAGGAAAGCGTCCAAACCCAGCACCACCAGCCCAGTTTCACGTCCGGTAAACCCTGGGATCCTGGCAGTAAACTTGCCCTCTCCTGTTCTCCTCCCCCTTCACAGCTGAATGAGGCTGCAGATGGGCTCATCAGGCATTTTATTTAGCTCTACAGTTCAGACATAGGCTGCACCATTTTGCGGAACACCTGCCACCCTGACCCATCAGGTTCCTGCTTCCTCATCTTGGCTAAACTCTTCTTCCATCTCTTTGTTTTTCCTGAACTCTTTTCTGATCAACATTCTTTTCCATCTGCTTCCCTATTATTCCAGCAATTCAGAGACACCATGTTTTGGGATAGGTTTTTGCAACCATCAGTTCTTCATGTAAATGCCTTTTTTTTTTTTCCCAACAAAAGCTTGTATTTCCTGAGTGCTACTGTGCTGAGGACTTCGAGGGCTTCGTCTCCCCTCTTCCCCATAACTTAGAGCTAAGTTTTATTGCTGCTCTCGTCTTTCAGGTAAAGAAACTGAGCCATGGGAAAGTCGAAAGTACTGCATGAGTCTAATTCCATGACATTCTGGAAAAGACAACCATGGTGATGGTAAGATGAGTGGTCACCAGGAATGAAGACGAGATGGGGAGGGATGAATAAGGTGAACATTAGGAATTTTCAGGGCAGTGAAAGTACCCTGCCTGAGAGCATCATGACGGGTACAAGGTCATGGGACACTTGTCCAAATCACAAAATGTGCATCAGCCAGGAATGATGTACATTCTGTGGGAACACCCCCTAAATGCTGGGGTGATGCTGATGTGTTCAGCACAGGTTTGTGGGTGGTAACAAATGTACCTCTGTGGTGGGGATATTGATAATGGAGGAGGCTAGGAACATGTGAGGGGAGGAGGAGTGTGAGATATCTCTGTCTCTTCTCAATTTTGCTATGAATCTAAAACTCCTCTAAAAATAAAGTCTCTAAATAAATTTTTAAAAGTTCAAGATTTGCCCAAGCTTACCCAGGTCATGCATGTTGCAGCAGGGATATGAACCCAGGCATCCAGACCATGGGGAGTGGGTACTTGCCTTATATTGTTTCCCGAACCACAACACAATTCAGGAAGATGGTTAACCACATTCTGCTTCCTTCGTTAAGAAGAAATGCAACAAATATGACTATCAAGAAACTCTTCTGACACTAGTGGCAATAAGATGACTTCAACTCTTTTCTATATGACTTTCCTGATCTCAGGATCACTGGAATTAGTAAAGGACTCATATCAAAACTGCAGAGGAAACTCGGATGTTTGCCAAGGCAGGCCCCTCCTCCACCTCCCCACCACACACACTCACTGGAATCCCCACAAACATCACAGAACCCTAGACATGTCCTTGGGGACAGACCGAGCAAGCTTAGAGACAGATTAGCTCTAATTTGGAACAACCCCAGAAAGGCATTTCACAAATTATGTCCTTCTGAACATAGTATTTGGGGAGACATTAATATATATTCCCTGAAGGAAAATTCAGTCAAATGAGTTTAAGAAATGCTAGGTCAAAGTTGAACACATCCTCTTAGCAGAGTGCTCTTTAGAGCTTTTATGATATCAAGTGAATTATGAGTCTCCAAATGTACTAGCCCTATTTCTTTTAACTGTGAAAGGTTGTTGTTGGTAGTGGTGGTGGCGTGGCAATGTAGTGGCAGTGAAGCTGGTGCAGGCAGTAGGTTTTGCTATATGTTAGCTATTTGCTACATTGACATCTTAAGGAGAACCAAAGAATGATGCTTAGAAAAAACACTGCTGATAGCAGTAGAAGTCAGGCTGAAGATTCAAATACATTGACATGATAGCAACCTTCTAAGGTGGTTCCCAGTCATTCTCACATCTTGGCATTCACACTTTTATAAAGTCTCCTTCCACATAGGTTGAGCTGTGTAACCAAAAGTATTTGGCAGAAGTGATGGTCTGTGGCTTCTGAGGTTAGGTTATAAATGACATTACAGTTCCTATCTTCTTTTTCTTAGGTTATTGGCTCTGGGGAAAGCTGGCTGTCAAGTCATGAGGAATCAGAACAGCCTTATGGGAAAGTCCAAGTGATGAAGAGTGGTGCCTCACCTGCTTGCCAGTCATGAGAGTACACCATCTTGGTTGGAAGCAGTTCCTCCAGCCCAGTCAAACCTTCTGATGACTGTGACCCAAAAGTTATTGACCTCATGAAAGCCAAAACCATCAGCTAAGTCATTTCCAAATTCCTGACTCACAGAAACTGTGAGGTAATACATGCTAATTGTTGTTTTAAGTCATTATAGCTGGGGCCATTTATTATGTACCAATGGATAACTAACGCAGCTAAGCAGGATTTTCATGACGTCTTAATGCATTATGCCATTGGGAAATAGTTTGTACCTTTGAGTGATGAAGAGCAACAGCATCTGACTCTTAGACTTTCCTGCCAACTGGAAGAACAAAAATCTGGAAGACCCAGAAGTAGTCCCTCCCCAGTCTTTAACACTATCTCTCGTTCAGCAAAAATAAAAGAACAAAAACTCCTTTTAGAATGTTTTTCTCAACTAACTGGAAGAGCAGAGGTAATTGGTACTAACATGAGATTTCCATAATTTTACTTTCAGTCACTGTCTCTAGTTACATTTTCCCCTTGACCTAATGTAAAAGGTTGGCATGCAGTACATTCACGCAGCTATAGGATGAGAACATGATGTTACTTGAGTACAACAACCATCTGAGTGTCTTGGGCTGCAAATCTCTGGCTGCAAAGACAAATTGAGAACTGGACAGAGCCCTGTTTTACTTGAGTTCTGTGCTTATGGAGAAGGGAACAGTAGTGCCCAGAGCATCGTTTGCACCATCTGTCAGCTTCCATCCAGATCCCTGAGAGTCAGTGAGTTGACTGTTAAAATCTTACAAGGAAGAAAACCTCATAACCTCAGCAAGGCATCACATTAGATTAATATTTTAATATCTGCTTTGCTGCAATAACTTGTAGCAATATTATTACTACAATAATCTCATGAATTTGCTCTTTTATGAGAGATTTTGAACTACTGCCTGAAAGAAAAGGGTATCTGGCATAAAACAAGACATTTAAAAAACTTAGCTCTAAACAGTATTCATGTTTGTTGGTTACAAATTTTCTTGAAAAATGCAAAAGGATGAAGTCATGGATAAATATGATCCCAGGCTGCCAGGTTGAGTAAGGGAGGCTACATCTCTCTGAGCCTTGAAACAACAATAATAAAATACTGCTTTTGCAGAGCCCCTTTCTTGGAAGAAGAGCTCATAAAACTTTATCATACATATATTTGCTCTGCTAATGTAATTATTTAATCTCCCTTCTGCTCTTGTGAAGGCATCTTTACTACCGTGTGGCAGGGACTCCAGACTAATTATGTTTACAGAGGATGTCAAGCCATCCTCTGGAAGGGTTGATTTTCTGAGAGAATTCAACAGTGGAAATACCACCTCATTTTCCCCTTTATCAAAAAACATTCTTGGGGGTTCATAAAATCGTAACTAATATCCCTGAGAAGCCACAAGCAGCTTGTGTTGATTAACCTTATCTGAAGTCTCCTCATTCATTCTCTTGGTCATACAGGTTTTGTGAGAGAGTAAATACTGCCCCAGACTTTACCTTTTCACCTCTTCCTAATCTTCCTTTAGGGGCTCCTAGCAACTGTCTGGTGCCAAAAACCCAGGTAAAAAGTGGAGGGATGTGAACTCAGTCAAAGCAATTATTCCATCAACCACTGTCAACCAGGAAGAAAGGGGCTGGGGATCTCCACTCTTGGCTCCTCCTTGAAGAAGTTAAGTAACTCCTGGGACCTCTGAGCACACTCTACCAGGAGGGCACATGGAGGAAGGTGTGCTCCCCTACATGCCTCTTTGCTCATCCGTTTTCCCAAAGAAGTGAATAGTCACATCTTCAGGGAAAGCATTGGGGTTTACAAAACGTGAAGAGACAGTACAGGCAACATATCTTGCCAGTGAGAGATGAAGATTCATGGCCCAGCCTGGGCATCTAAACATAGAGGCCTCCTTTGCTCTTTGTGGGGAAGGCCCAGCGTGGAAGAGGATGACGAGGAGAATGAAGGAGGAGGAGGAGGAGAGCAGCACAGCTCTGTGCAAGGATATGATTTGACCCCAACTGCTCCTAAAAAAGTCAGTACTCCTTTTGAGTCTCTTTCCTTCCAAGCTAGAAGGGGTTTGTGATTTTCCTAAGCATCCTTCAGAGAAGTCTGCTGTAAACAGACAGTGACATTGAAAAATATCCCCTATATAGTATGGAATGAGACAGACAAGAAACTGAACTATATAGAATAAGACTCTAATCAAATAGTAAAATAACTCGTAAGTTCCAAAAGATGCCACCAGCAGTTTTCTCTGGGTGGTAGAATTATGGCTTGCTTCTGTGCGACTTTCTCTAGGCTCTGAATTTTGCTTGATGAATGAGCATTTCTTTGTAAACTCAGGGAGAAAATGAGAGTAGATTTACAAACCAAGGTTACACCAACACTAGTTTTTTAATTTCTCCAATATTTATCGTTATCAGAGGAACCTACTTCGGACAAAGCTGCTTTCTAGGTCCTTCCAGTTCAAGGACTGACAAGCTGAAGGACACTCTTTAGCCTTTCTGCTGGACAGGTCTAGTGCTAATGACTCCTAGCGCTACTCTTTGAATGCAATAAGAAATAAATAAATAATGAGGGAAACAACACAATACTTAAATTGTCCTGGCTGTATAGGGACAACGCCAGCTATCTAGTCCACTTCGTGAGAACGTGGAAAAGGCAATGCTTCGAGAACAGGAGCAAACTGAAGCAACTGCAGGGTGAACAAGCCCTGTGCTCATCAACCAGTGAGCACTCAGCAGGGGCCCTGCCAGAGGTTTCTGTGAGCCCTGGGAAATCACTTCAGCTTCCGCTTCCTGTTTTCTCCCCTGGAAATGAGGAAAGGGGTTAAATTCAAGTACTGGCTACCCCAGGGGCCCTCAGGCCCTCAATGAATGGTATAAATGAGGGAAGCATCTGGGCAGTGTGGCCTCTGGAAGCACAAGGCCACCAGTCAGTAGTCCCTGCAGGAATGAGGCCGGAGGTCCACAAAGCTCATACACTTTCAAGGAAACCTTTCAAACTCTACTTTTCGTGGGCATTTTTATTTATTTATTTGTTTGTTTATTTTGGAGACTAGGTCTCGCTATGTTGCTTGAGGTACGGCAGACTCAAGCGATCCCCAGCCTCAGCCTCCCAGGTAGTTGGTATTACAGGTGCCCACCATGGCACCCGGCTGCTTTTTCTAGACCAGGTCTCACTATGTTGCTTGAACCTGCAAACTTAAGCAATCCCAAGCCTCTTGCCTCCTAGTGCTTGGACAACAGGTGCACACCACCATGCCCAGCTTTGTGGACATTTTTAAGTAATAACAATGACCCCAGCTTAAAACAAAGAAATGAAAGCCTCATGCAGGTGAACAAAGATGTGTCCATTGCAGGCCTTTTCCTGGCCCCCAGTCTGCAATGTTCATTCAGATTATGTGCCATAGGAAGTCTCTGCTGGCTCTGGAATTTGACAGTTAGGCAGAGATGGCGTGTCTCTCCCCATGCGGAGTGACAAACACAAAATAAGCATGCAGCCGGGGCCCACTCTTTGCTAGAGCAACAGACATGGCTGGGCTTGGTCGCTTTGGATGGTGTTCTCAAGCTGATGGATTTTTCTCCACCTCCAGGCATGCCTGTAACCTGGCTCCCCTTTTCAGTTTTAATGCCTCAGCGGTTTGCCTCCCGCTGTCCTCCCACTAAATCAGGCCACTGTGTCAGCTGATGACCTCTGTCATCCCTGTGCCTTCAGGTATGTAAATAAGGAGCTTTTCCTTCCTGCCTGGACAGATAAGATACATGGTCCCAAGGCAGATATGGGCAGTCAGGTCGAAGATATAGAAGAAGGTGAGGTTCTGGAAATATTTTGTAAAAAAAAAAAATGTGTCAGTATGAGAAGGGTCATCAGATAATATCAGCTTCTACAGACTGGGGCCGCTGGGAAGGGAGCCTATAAAACACTCCTCACAGAGACTCAAAAGGAGTATTGATTTTTAGGAGCAGAAGGGGTCAAATCACATCCTTGCGCAAGGCTGTGCTACTCTCCTCCTCCTCCTTCCCATCTTCCTCCTCGTCCTCCTTCGTTCTTGTCCACGCTGGACTTTTTCCACAAAGAGCAAAGTAGGGAAAGAAGAAAGAGAGAGCTGGGAAGGAGCACAAGAGAAGGCAGTGTTAGGTTCCTGATAACCTCCCTGCTACCCAGCAAGGCAGCGAATTCCTTCAGGACAACCAGGATGTGGTTGGGTGTCATCTTAGTTGTGAGTCTGACAATTGCCTCAGGCCACAGGCTCGGGGTGCGGGGGGGGGGGGGGCTGGGAGAAGACTGCACCTGTGATTATGTGATTACTCACGTGGTCCACCTGCTCCTGCAAATACCTGATGTGTCCAGAATGTCCCATTTTCGCACCCTGGCAGGGTTGTGGGGGATCACATTGCAAATCCTGATGGTGAACCCCTTGGACCACAGATGTCGAAAGGCAAGAGACCCCAGTTTAAGGAGTCAGAGAGCTCCTTCCCTGTTGTAAAATTTTGTGAGTATGGAAATTCCCTCTACCTTGAATGTTAAGGAATATTAGAGACTATCCATGATGACTAATGTGTTATATGGATAAGATTCAGGTGAAAACAGAGACTCTTCCTGACCCCAGGAAGCAGCATTCATGTGCCAGCCAAATTCTATCCCTTGACATGTCTAAACTTTGTATTATCTTGGGCAGTCAGAGCTCTTGCTGAAACCCCGTCTCTTTCTCTGTGTGCACACACCCCTCCCCACATAATCCATCAGGCCCAGGTCTGAACATGAACTGAAATATTTATAGAGAAACTATTATTAGCAAAGTTCACCTTTATGTGGTGTTGATGCTTCCGTTACCAACCCAAAATAGTCTTTCATTAGCCGAGTTCTCCATGTTGGCTCTTTAGTAAGCCAGGCCCATCCCCAAAAGGCTATGGATCATGAGGACTAGGTTATTCAGGCCTTACACTGCCACCCATACTTGTCTCAATGTTTTTTAAATAAGTCAACGCTCATGAAAGCTCAGGACTCCCTTGGGTAGTAAATAGTTACCTGTCACAAGAGCACCACAGACCTAAGAAAAGATTTCACTAATGGTCCTGCTGGCTTACAGGGATTAGTCTAATCTTCCTCACCCGAAATTCTCAATCCTCTCTTTACCTGGGGCCTCCCCAGTCAATCTACTCTCCTGTGCAAACATTGGTCACAGGAAGGAAAGAAGCTTATAAGGACTCAGTCATGTTTGAAAACTGAACATAGTAAAGATACATTTATCCCTGCAAAAGGTCCCCTATGCAAAACAAAACAAAATGGGGGGGGGGTGGATTTGCTTTTCTTGGGTACCGTGGAAGCTTACTGGGTTCACCCACAGAGCAAAAGAGGGCAGCCTTATAAAAGATGGGCCTTCACAATACCACACAGTTAGGGCATTTGAATGCCCAAGCTACATAAACGTCTTGACTTCTCAGAGTTATTTTCATTGCATCTCATTTTCTTGCAAAATGGAGGTGAGTGGTGCAAAACGGAGGACCACCCCTCCCCCCTTTGAAAGTAACGGAATCTGAAACACCACACAGAACTCAGCAAGGGGAAGCCGATTCTCAGAGCAGTGAGACTGGGTTCTAGCAATCATCAGTTCCAGCTGCTAAAGAATGTTGGAGCTTTTGAAATTATCTTCATTGAGTTTTTAATAATGAAAAGGAGCAAAACAGGCAGCAAAGAAACAGCAACTTGAGTTTCTCTCTTGAGTTCCAATTGCACTTTGCCTCATGCTTTACTGTCAAAGCTCCCCAGGGTGAGGTCACCCTTTCATCCCCTCCCTCCTAGGCTCAGGTGTGCCCACTTACACTTGTGCACAACCATTGAGCCAGGTATCTACAGTCACGGGGAGGCCACAATACCACACGTGCCGGTCATAGAGGCAGAAGGGTATGAAAATCCCAGACAACTCGTGTACCCTACAGTAGGTTTCTTGGCGTTATTCTCCCAATGATCCTCTTTGCAAATAAAGATAAGATTCAAAGAAATTAAAAGACCTGCCCAAGGTCATTTGTCTAGTTATCTGACTGAAATACAGCCAGTGATCTCCACTGTACCCTACATTGTTTTCCTGTATCCTACTCTTTTATTTAGTAGCACAAGCTTCTGCTTCTGGTCACCTTTAGGAAAGATGTATGTGGATTCTTTTTTTAAAAGCTGGGTTCTCATTGCTGAAGTTATCCTGTGGATCTAGCCTCCCATGTACAAAATGATGTATGTACAAACTTATGTACAGCAGTATTTTTAACATTTGGAAATACTCCATCAATGGAGTATTATTTAGATCCATGATAGTCTATCCAAGAAGTGGAATACTATACAGTCATAAAAAGAACAAAGCCGCTGTGTTGAATGTATATATTATATAAAATTAGCCACAAGATACAATATTAAGCAAAAAAGCAGGCACAAAAGTGTGTGTGTGGCATGCTGCTGCCCCTTTGTGAGTGTGTGTGTGTGTGTGTGTATGTACATGTGTAGGATGATTTGAGAAATTGTCTAGGAAATTGGAACAGTAGTTACCTTCTGAATACTGATGCTTGGCACAGAGTTGGTACTCAGTGAATACCAGTAATTGGAGTCTACACTGATCAATATTCACATTTTACTAAACACAAAAAGAATTTTATATAGACAATCATTCTTATTCTCCAGAGTGGACAAGAGCATCAGGTTAGCTTCCCTAACTAGTATGTCTGTGTATAGCAAACTTTTTTTGCAGCCTGATACACCCAAGGGTAGGAAATAGCAAGAAACAGGAAGGTCTGCCTCACAGGCTGAGTACTTGGTAATATAAAGAAGAGAAACATTTCAGCCACTTTGCATCCCAACTAAACACCATCTGCTGGGCAGTAATAGTCTCTTTAGTAAAAAACAAATACAGAAGTGGCCCATACAAAAATCCCATGAACAGACTCCTTTCTCAAAAGTCACAGAAGAGCCAAATTCTGGAACGCCTTATTTTCTTTGTTAATTTTCTATTTCTATCAAAGAAATGTAGTACCTCCCTTTTGGAATCACCCTTTTATAGACCAGCCTTTCCAGATGACCGTCCCCACCAAAGTTGACCATAGGACTCCTGAGCAACTTGCTCCAAAATGACAAATATTACAACAGATATTGCAATCTGGATTTCTGATATTCATTGTCTTAGTAATCAGGGGTATTTATAGATATGTATAAAAATATGTAAGTGGTTTTTTGTTTAGATCTGAGAATGAAAATGTATTATTAAATTTTTTTCATCCAATTAATTAGCAGCCTAGGTGTACTAGATTTAGCAAAGCTTGAAATAGCAATCTATGTTTATTCATCAGATAGAGAAGATCTTCATGTTCTTTAAACACGTTTGGCTTTGGATAGACAGACGGTTCTATCTTCTTAGCATACAACAGAATCACGTGGATGTGATTTGCTTGGCAGTTCACATGTATTCTTGAGCATTCTGGAGAAGTATAAAACTAATATGTTCTGAAAGAATAATGGTAACATTTTCGGAAATGTAAGCAAATTCACTTACATGTAAATAAAGTGTTTTTGTTTAAAAATAAATGGCAATGAAGTGAGGACTAAACCAACAAATCATACATGGTAATAAACCAGTGGGATATATTTTCCAGGAGACAATCTTGTATTAGAAGCAAACTAACAACAACAACAAATAATAACTAAACCAAAAAAATTGTAACAACTAGTAGTTTGATGAATGCAGCTGGTTCCAGATATGTTTCTAAACGCTTTGTCAGGATTAGCTTATTAAATCTTCAAACAATCCAAGAAATTTGGTGTTATGATTGTCTTCACTATACATGAGGAAGTAGGTCAGTTTGCCTTACACATGTCCACATTTATCAGTGGTGGTGCCAGAGTTTGCAGGTAGAATCTGGGGTTGGGAGTGTGCCTTTGGCATGATGCTAGAGAGCAGAAGGAGATGCTCTGTGCCAAAGCTAGCCAGGAAAGATGTGCTTTAAACTCCTCCAGGAAGCAAAAAAAAATATCCCCTCCTGCTCCAAAACAACCAAAAAATATTTCAAATTTGTAGCCAAGTTGAAAAGAAAGAAAATTCCCATGTACCAGAGACATAAAAGAGACTGTAGACTAGTGCCAATAAGCACTGGTGAGCTCGGAAAAGTAGGTCCTGGCACAAGGCCTCCACAGCTGCACCGAAAATGAGGCACAAGATGGAGGTTGGAGGGACAGCTTTGCATGACCTGAGGGACAGACATGAGCACTGTGTCTAAATTGGCCCTGTGGAAACATGCATGACCTGAGGGACAGACATGAGCACTGTGTCTAAATTGGCACTGTGGAACCATGCCCTCCATCAGGTGGAGAATAGAGTCTGTCCCACGGGACCCAAGAAGCAAAAAATATCTCCCATATGAAAAGTCCTGAAGTCTCACAATAAACTAGGCCCCAGGTGTCAGATGGTTAAGCTAAGGACTCTAAGAGGTCATTTGCAAATTGGGAAGCCAGGATGGCCCCAGCAGAAGCTAATGTCCAGCCCCTTTTTGGACACTAAGAACCCAGAGCAAATGTGCTCTTAGAAAACTAATTTCCAGTGTGGAGAAGGCAAAAGCCTAAGGCCCTACGCAGAAGGGACCTCCCCGAGCTGTCCCCAAAGACAGCTCCCTCTCTTCGTCCCTGCGTTATTTTCCTGCCACACACTCACCTGTAGGTGTCAGTCTTCATTTGCCTCCCTCAGTGAGACCCCATGTTGGGCTTTTGTATGTTCCTTGTTCCATTCTCAGTGCCTGGAACAGTGGCTAGCACAATTAACATTTAATAAATATTTATTGGACATTGCTAGAAACAAGAACATGTATGGTTTGTGGCCATGTACATAGATAATGCATGAAGCCCAACTAGGGAAGGAATCTAGAAATATCAGAGAGAGGTTCCCTCTGGAAAGAGAGAAGGCAAAGGATGGTGACAGTGGAGGAAGGGGTGGGAGGAAAGCATGGCTTTCTATCTATGACAACCTTTTTCTTTTTCTTTTTTCTTAGACTAGCTCTCGCTATGTTGCCCGGGGTAGTCCCGATTCCATCTACTCAAATGAGCCCCAGCCTCAGCCTCCCAGGTAGCTGGGGTTACAGGTGCCTGCCTCGGCGCCTGGCTGTTTTTTTGAGACCAGATCTCGCTATGTTGCCTGTGTTGCTCTCAAACCAGCGAACTCAAGTGTTCCCTGGTCTTTTGCCTCCCAGCACTTGGATTATAGGTACGGACCACCATGCCTGGCATATGACAACTTATTTCTTTAACCATCTGAAGTCATGTGGCAAAATATTTGTTATAACTGGGTGTGAGGCAGAGTCGCCTTTTAGTATTCTCTCTACATTTCTGTGTTTGGAGGATTTCCTGATTTAAAATAAAAACAAGTAAAGCAAAGCATTGTGGGAATGAAGGAATGCTTTGGGGCCTCCAAGTCCTTATGGGGTCTGGAGGCCGCCCTGACCTCTGTATTCCAGTCACAACCCTCATGAAGTTCAGAAGCCCTGGGGGTACAGCTGTCCAAACTGCTTTCAGATCTTTTGGCTGCTAAGGTCAGCAAGAGAGGAGGGAACCAGTCTCCCCCAAGCTACTTCTTCAGGATCATCTCCCCATCTCATGAAGTCCAGTTCAGTCTGGGGCTCTGCCTTAGGAAGGGACTGGAAAGGGGGGCACATTGTACTCCTTCTTAGGCTTCATACAATTGCTCACAAACCTCTGCAATTTTGCAAGCATTTCCTTTAAGTTATCAGCTACTGATGCATTGTACAAGCTTGGGGACTTCCATATGGGGTCTGAGACTCGGCTGGGCCCAGAATCTGTCATCAAGAGGGGGGAGGAAGGTACTGGCCGTTACAGACAGGCAGGTGATGAGGCTGAGCGCATCAGGAGCAAAAGGAGGGGCTGGAGGGCGGCCACATGGACCCCAGAAAAGATCATTCTATCCAGGGAGCTAGAGTGGAAACAAAAAGAAGTCAACATCCCTGAACTGAGACTGGCATCCTGTAGGTTGACCCCACCCAAGTCCTGGCATCGCTGAATTCTTTGCAGGTGGTCACCTTTCAGAAAAATTTTATCTGGGTCACCAGTGGTCAGATAGCGAATAAAAGGGGTTCATTCTAAAAGAACCCCCCCAAGAACAAGATAGTAAGTCTGCCCCCCGAGTCTGGATGCCTTTTTATTTCATTTCTTGAAAGTTTCACGTTAGCTTCTAAGAGTGTCTGAAGAGTGGAGTTTTAGAAATGTTACCTATTTTTCTTGTCCTTAAGTAGGAACACGTGGGGGCCAAAAGGAGAAATAAGATGCACCATCGCTGGCTTTGTCCAGGAAAATTGACCACCTTTGACAAATTATATAAATGATGTAACCCCCACCTCTCACGCACCCCCACCAAAGCGGGGTGTCGCTTCTATCAGCCTCAGCCTTATTGGAACCACACTTGCTGAAAGCAAAAAGCTCAACTGTCTGCTTTGCTGAACTTACCTGCCCCCAGAGGCACAGAGCCGAAGAAGTTCAGGTATGGGGGCAATCTATCCAAAGTCCTGGCTGCATCTGAACTTGGAGTCAGGAGACCCAAGGTCCAGGTCCAGCTGTTGTTAGTTAATCCCGAGCCTTGCCTTTGAATTTCTATTTTTTGCGCCAGTCTGCTGGGGACGATCAAGTCTCCCTTGAGTGCTGCAATGGCTACAGGTGAGTTTGTCTAAGGATTTAGAAGCGCTCGGTAACACAAGGGCCCGTTGCTTGTATAATATGTAAAATTAACCCTACAACCAAGATTTTAAAGCACCAGCGAGAAGTTCTTTAATAAAAGAATGTGTTTTAATAAAATAAGGATTTGGTCACCATTAAGATATTGACTGCTATTATTTTAACAGCTAGGTGGGATTTAAAAAAAAAAAAGGAAAGACGAGAGAAAGAAGGGGAAGTGGGAGGAAGAGAGACTGAAGATAAAATTAAACAGACAAAATTGGTTCCCTTAACTCGGAATTCAATCCTGTCATCTCCTTGACAACTGGCCTTATGGAGGGACAGGGGGCAGAGGTCAGGTCCCAGGGGTTCACCTGCCTCAGCAGAAATCCAGGCCTGGGGCTGCCTAGTCGGCAAACTGGAAAACCTGAGGTGGCAAGCATCTGCCACTTCCTTCATCTAGCTGTGGGAGAAAGGGCATCCAGGCACGAGTCTGTGACCTCCTGGGGTCGTGCTGTGCCTGTACATCCTCAGAGAGCCAGACCTGTGAGTTCTGGGCCATGGGGGAATAGGCCTGACTATGGTTACCAGGCAGTTATGTCCCGGGCTGGACTAGAAGTCTACAGAACCTTCCAGAGCTCTGTCATTTGAGAGAGACAATGCATCTGTGCCTCTCCCTCCACGCCTGCTTTTCCCCAGAGTGAGAGAAACACGGCCAGCAATGTTGTCTGAGCAGTTGTGACCGGTGGTGGCTTTCGTCAGCTCTCAGGGCTCTGGTTCATTTCCCAAGGTCTGGAAATAGGTGGTCAGGGCTGGGGTATATGGTTAATATCCAGCCAACGTACTTTTACCTGAATGTTCATGTTCAGGCTACAGATTCTTTTTTTTTTTTCTTTCCTTTTTGAGACAAAGTCATGCTATGATGCCTGGGGTACTCCCAGTCCCACAGACTCAAGCAATTCCCAGCCTCAGCCTCCCAGGTAGCTGAGATTATAGGTGCATGCCACCTCGCCCACTATTTTTTGAGACTAGGTCTCACAATGTTTCCTGGGGATAGTCTCGAACCCGCAGACTCAAGCAATTCCTAGCCTCAGCCTCTCTCCCTAGGCTGGGATTAAAGATGAGCACCTCGGCGCCCAGTCTCAGGCTACAGATTCTTAAGGGGCCCAAGTCTTGGATAAGTTGATGTCAGTACTAACCACCCAAAGGCAAAATGCAAAGATGCAGAAATCGCTTCCACCTTTCTGACCTTCCAGTGCTTTCTGGCCCTAACTCTTTGTCCCCTGGAGCCTCTGAATCCTCCTCTCCTCCCTCGGCTCTCCCACGGCTGCTGCGACTCCAGCCTCCTCCCTCCTGATTAAAGACCTGCACCTCCCTGCAGATCACTTGCCACACTGGGGGAGCTGACTTCTGATGGACCCCAAGCCTGGGTCAAGTCAAAATTAATCATGTAAGAATATGATCTAAAGCCCAAATCCTCAGGTTTTAGCCTGGCCATGTGGGTCAGAATGCAGGCAGGGGCTCTGGGAAGTGATGTTTTCTGTCCCTCCAGGGATTCTGATGCAGCAGACTTGAGACAAAGTGTTGGGAGCCGGATCAGTGGAAATCATTGCTCATCTTCCTTCAGCATCTAATTTTAATTTTTTTCTAGACAAGTCACTTGGAATATGGTTAAGCTCTAAAGGAGACGTCAGTATTTGCATAAACTCTTAAGGAAAAGAAGCTCAGAGAAATTTCTCCTTTGCCAGGTTGCATGGCTTGGCCTGCATGCCTACAGAATGAAGTCTCATTGCCCCTGACATTAGGTGTTTTGTGGGAAAATGTGGACATGGCAGGTCTGATGTCTCATCGTTCCATGAAGACTGGCCTTTTCAGAGGGCCTCAGGGAGAAGAACACACAGATCTCTCGGAAAGGAAACTAGACATAAATAAAAAATCCTGGTAGAAGTGAAGCCACTGTAGATCAGGTGATGCTTGGGAATGACAGGACGTCAGGATCCATCCACTCGTGCCATCAGCAGCTCTGTGTGTGGCCCCTGCAAAGCACACACCTTCAGCTCACCAATAAGGGAACTGGCCCTGTGAGCCAGAAAGCCACTTCCCTCCAGATACCTCCAGCCTGAGATTTGCACTCAAGCTGACAGGGCTCTGTCCCGTGCTACCACAGGCCCCTCTTTAGGAAGCGAGGCAGCTGCGGGCAGAAGGTTCACCCTAAAAAGGAAGTGACAAGACAAAGTAGCCACTGTGCCCCCAAACCCTGCCACATGAGAAATGGCCATTTGGAACCAGGATCTCCAGGCAGACAGTCAGAAAGGTCAGGCATGTAAAGCCCACAGGAAGTCAACCCCCAAAAGGCGGAGTCTGGACTGACATCCTTAAGTGAATTCCCCTGCTCTTGCGGCTTCCCTTAACCTGCTTACTGTCATCGGCACGGCCGCTTCTATTTGTTAAGGTCCCTAGATGGGCTGTGATTAGGTTTCCGGCTGGTCATGACATTATACCTGGATCATATTTGGGTTAATTGCCTGAAGCTGGGCTAATATCCCTCTTCTGTGACAGACCCTGCACCTCCAAAGACTGAACCCCTCTTTTGACCAACTGGGCCCATTGGAATTGGGAGGGGAGTGAGACTTGTCAGGCACCTGCTTTCAGCAACGGAGGGAAAAAAGGGGTGACCGGAGAAGGTGTGCGGCAATGCCCCTAGCAGACCTGCCCACACAAGTAGGCTTTTGGGAAAATAAATGGTAGAAAGAATAAAAAGGGCAGTGTCTTAATACCCATTCCACAGAGTAGGAGCCCCGAGCACCCAGCTTGCTAACCCAAGCAGGCTTGAGATACAGTCCTGCGCTGTAGCCTTGCCAGGAGCCAGCTATGAACCTCTAAATCTCTCATTACTAGGCAGACCAATTTTTTCATTCATCTGGAATCCACTGTAGCATTTTCATGTGGAAAGCCAACTACTCCATTTCTCTCTCCTGAAGAAATATGGCTTAATTTCTCCAATCGATGGATTTTTTTCCCTGATCCTTCAGACAGTAGAAAAAGACCCTGGAAAATTGCCGTTGGAATATCCACAGACATTTTACCATGGCCACAAACTGAGCAGAAGCGGTCACCCAACAGGCAGCAACCTAATGGGTGGTTTCAACTCCTATGTAGCCAAACCTGGAGAAAGGATGGTTAGATAGAGGAATAGATAGATAGATAGATAGATAGATAGATAGATAGATAGATAGATAGATAGATAGATAGATAGA
>PVHY01005141.1:0-85965 GCA_004024945.1 Uropsilus gracilis | reverse complement strand
TCTCTCTCTCTCTGTCTCTCTGTCTCTGTCTCTCTCTCTCTCTCTCTCTCTCTCTCTCTGTCTCTCTCTCTCTCAAGGGTACCTGGACCCGGTTAATTAACTTTCTAGGCGTGAGGCAGCCAGGAATAGCAATGACTCCAGCAAACTTTACCACAGCTTTCTAGCCACTGTTGCTGGATGCTATGGCACAACCATCAACACAATTTTCTTTTCTTTTCTTTTCTTTTCTTTTCTTTTCTTTTCTTTTAAACTAGGTCTCCCTATGTTGCCATCACTTTTCATTTGTAGAGGTACTGTTCCATTTGGAAGGCAAGCTTAGTGCCACCCAAGTGGAATCCTATGGCAAGGTATTAGAGGACACCCCCCTTCTTTGTTTGCAGAACATCAAGGACTTTGAGCATTATGAAAATTTCCCTTTAAGTTACAAGGGGACCCGCTCTAGGTAGTGCAGAAAAGCAAAATGCTATCTTGATCTTTTAAAGCTTTCGCTGACATCTCACTGACTGTTGTCCCTTAGGACAAAACAAGTCTCATTTCAAGACCCATAGTCGCCAGGCACAATGGCGCGTGCCTTTAATCGCAGCCAATGGAGCAAGACTGGGACTAGGAATTGTTTGAGTCCGCAGGTTCGAGACCTGCCCAGGGCAACATAGCAAGACCTAGTCCCAAAAAAATAGCTGGGTGTGGTGGCGCATGCCTGTAATCCCAGCTACCTGGGAAACTGAGACTGGGGATCGCTTGAGTCTGTGGTACCCCGGGCAACGTGAGCCTGCGGTTCCCCAGGCAAAAATAGCGAGACCTAGTCTCAAGAAAAAAAACAACCCATAGTCATCATACGAGAGGATCATGCAGGGGCCTGCAATTGGGGAGCTATGAACAGATTGGGGACAATTACTGAAACCATCTACTACGTGTGGTTTCATTCCGACAAACTTGTGGGAGGATTTCCCACAACCTTGGAGATTTACTTACATCTATAAAGAGCAAGATGTCATGACTTAAGCACAACTACTATTTGCTCTGGGGTCCTTGACCTAGTATCCAGCCATGGTGACATGTGACCTTCGTAGTCAACACCATAGCCCAGCGCTACAGTCATGCATCACATCTAATAGGGGCTACCTTCTGAGAAATGTGTTTGCTGGTGACTTTGTCATGGTGTGAAGGTCATAGTGTAATGACACAAACTACAGTACAGCTTGCCATCCACCTAGGCTTAATGGCAGGGACCATTAATGCTGGGGACCACCATCAAATACTCAACCTGGCATTGACCAAAAGGTCCTGACATTAAGTGACGCTCATCCAGCATGTCAGAGCTCCTCCTCACTGTGGTTTTCTTTTCACATCCTGGCAGGTTCTTCAGCCACGGAAGTATCAGTTCGTGGCTCTATGTTTGGTTTCGTTGTTTTTCTCTTGGAGACTAGGTCTTGCTGTTGTTGGGAACGGACTGCCCAGAGTCACTCCATTTTGTTTAAAACCTCCATTTTGAGACCAGCGTCCTCTCTCTGTCCTCGGTGGAAAGTACCCTCCATGGCTGGCTGGTCCGACATCCTGTTTCTGCCTCCCCTTATTCCTGGTTGTTCCTGACAACCGTCTTGTCCACGCGATAGATGATGGATGTCAGCACTACCATTATGAGAACGTGGGAATATGTCCTGCAGTCACGGGAACGTGTCCTACACCTGTTTGCTTGCTTCACAATAGGGGGCAGAGGTGGCTTTGCCCTATGAAAGGTTGTCACAGAGACTGCTTGGTGTCTCTCTTGCCAAGCTGGCTTGGGGACCCTGGAGCACCAGTAATAAACCTGCAGCTTTGAACTTCAATTGGAGTTCATGTCTTGTGGAGCGGCCCACGAGTCGCAACAGCTATGTTGCCCGGGGGACCGTGGACTCAAGCGACACCCAGTTCCAGCTTCCCAGGTAGCTGGGATTACAGGGACCCACCACCATGCCCAGTCACTTTTTCAAGACCAGGTCTCACTACGTTGCCCAGGGTAGTCACAAACCTGCGAACTCAAGCGATCCCAAGCCTCTTGCCTCCCAGCACTTGGACAACAGGCATGGGCCCCACGCCCGGCAGGTCGATGCTTCTAATAAGGAAACTGAACAGGTTTTGGTTACCTATAGCTGGCATTTGACTGGAAGTATTTCGTGGCTCACTACATACCTTTACTCAAGGAAGCTTTCTATTTAAAAAGTCTTTTATGAGGGCCAGGCACGGTGGCTCGTGCCTGTAAGCTTCAGCCTATGAAGCGGCCGGGGCTTGGGATCGCGGTTCGAGTTCCGCCTGGGGCCTGTAACGAGACCTAGTTCCAAAAAAAAAATGGCTGGGCATGGTGGCGCGTGCCTGTAATCCCAGCTACCTGGGAAGCTGAGGCTGGGGATTGCTTGAGTCTGTGGCCCCCCGAGCAACGAGAGCCTGCGGTTCCATGTGCAAAAATAGCAAGACCTCGTCTCAAAAAAAAAAAGTCTTTTATGAAAGACAATAATTTTATTGGTCAGCCATAGGTAGGTAATGACAAAGAACACAATTTCTATGGCCTAGAACAATAAACATTGATTTTGGTTATGTTTGTGGGGAAGCTGCGGAATTGGCTGATCTAAGCTGGATCAAGTTCAGCTCCCGTTGTCTCTCATGGCCCTTGAACCATGTGGTTAGCTAACATGGTGTTTTTGACAATGATGTATTATTTAAATCCGATGACCATACTGAGTACCTGGGTTGATTGACTGCTTGGTTTTTTTTTTTTTAGTATGGCCCTCCCCTCCCCTCCTCCATCCTTCCCACCCACATTGAAAATGTGGTTGATAAAAAAAGTTTTGAGACACAGTAGATTCTTTTATTTCCTCTTTCCCCCTGAACGATATTTGTTTATCTCAGATGACTTTTATCCATTTAATTTATGGAATTCATCGAGACGTTTTAGTTTGTCTATTATTTCCATACTTGTCGGTTGCCAGACCAGGTAGGAAATTTGTTCACTAAAGTAAGTATTGCAGCGAATCACTCACTGTGCCCTTTTTGACCCCAGTATGTTACGACATTCTTTCCTTTTTCGGTATTATCACTCACCAAGGAAGGATCACCTTCTCTCCTTAACTTTAAATGAAAGCCCTAGACATTTATCAAGCATCCAGCACTCTCAAAGTCTGCTCAGGCTATTTTGCCAGTTATCTGAGAAGTAACGGCCCTGAAAAGCTGCTCTGAAACCCCCCCAGAGAGTCAGTGATTAAAAAAAATGAATTACTCCTAGGGTGATAAATCTTGTACGGTTGATGGAATAGGAATTTGCAAATTTAGGGTCACCTACTTAGGTTCAATTATGTATGTTTTATGGATTTTTTTTTGAGACTAGGTCTCGCTATTTTTGCCCATCGAACCACAGCTCACGTTGCCCGTGGTACCACAGACTCAAGCAATCCCCAGCCTCAGCTTCCTAGGTAGCTGGGATTACAGGCGTGCACTACCATGCCCAGCTATTTTTTGGGACTAGGTCTCGCTGTGTTGCCCCAAGCGGGACTCGAACCGCGATCCCCAGGCCCCGACGCGACTCCATAAGCTGTCGCTTACAGGCATGCGCCCCTGTGTCTGGCAGTTTCATGGATTAATAATAAATATTAATGGCAGAGGTTACTGAGGTAGAAAATAAAAGCTTGTACGTAATATACCTGCAGAGATCCAGCACTCAACTTTATCAAGTGAAAGCAGGCCATATAACAAGCCTGTGTCATAGACAAAAATATTGACTCAAATCACTCAATGGCTCTGAACTGCCTCTAGGTATTTGGGAAGCTTTCAGTTCCTGGGGAAGATTCTACACCTAAGATCAATCTCTCAGAGCACCACTCCTGCTGACCTAGGAGACCACTGACATTCCCATCCCCAATCTCTGTGGGGAGTTAAATTTGAGTGTGAGAACTCGGTTGCTTTTTTTTTTCCTTTTTGTCCTCACTGCTCTTAGAAGCATTTGTATCTTTCCTCTCCTACCAAGCATAAAGTCTTCGGAGTGCTAAAAGTAAAAACAAACAAACAAAAAACAAACAAACAAAAAAACATCAGGAACAAAGCACATTCTACTAGCTCAATAAATTATTTTGCCAGAGTGGAAATAATACTTACTAATTTAAAGGCATGGAGGTTATGTAAAAACAAAATGATTCGATTGACAAAACGTGGACAAATTCTTGCAGCTCATTGATGGCACAGGGGGTTCACTGTACAATCCATTCAGCTTTGTGCCCATGTTGGAAATCATCACAATGAAAAGCCAGAAAACTAAATATAATAATGAAGGGTAATTATGAGAGTCAATGCAATAATGTATGAGCAAGTGTGTAAAGTACTTAAGCTGGAAATACAGTAACAACTACCTCTTCCTCTACTTCCTGCCTACCAATCACCTCACCTGAGCAACATTTTCTAAAGCAGGGACAGCACTTTATATTAAACTTGCTAGATATTTTTGCATTGAAGACATATCTAGACTCAAATTCTGGTTCCTCCTTTTGAAGGATATACAGGATTTTTCGGGCTTCAAAAAATACCAGTCTGAATTAACCCAGTGTGATAAAGCCAGAAGCAACTCTTCCTATCAAGAGGAAGAACTATCAAAATGGAGCCCATTTTCCCTTTTCTTGAACCTAGCCTGGCCTTATGATTTGTTCTGTCCACTGGAAAACAGTGGAAGTGGTATTGTGGTTCCAACAATACCACAGGTTCAGGAGACCTTACAACTTCCAGGGTTGCCCTCTGGAAACCCAGCCACTATGGGAGGAAGTCCAAGTTCTCCTGTTGGCTAGGCAACATGGAAAACAATTTAGGTGCTCAGCCTCAGCAAACTGCCAGATGGGTGAATAAGGTCAACTGGTGACAGTCAGTGCCCAATCAACGAACCGGTCACCTGACTAAGCATGACTGGTGGATCATGAGTGACCCAAGTGGGACCAACAAAACTGCTCCCACCGAGCCCAGGTCAAATAGATGGTCCACAGAAGTGTGAGCAATAAAGTGGCTATTGTTTTAAACCACTTAACTTTGGGGTAATCACATAGAAGCAGAAAACTGGCGCAACCAGTTCACTATCAAAAAAAAAAAAAAAAAAAAAAAAAAAAAAAAAAAAAAAAAAAAAAAAAAAAAAAAAAAAAAAAAAAAAAAAAAAAAAAAAAAAAAAAAAAAAAAAAAAAAAAAAAAAAAAAAAAAAAAAAAAAAAAAAAAAAAAAAAAAAAAAAAAAAAAAAAAAAAAAGCCCTTGCCTTCAACTGAAATTTTTCATGCTGAAAACATTAAACCTTTTTTGGTTATTCAATATTTGGAGACAATACCTATGGAGTTTGTTAATGATCAAAGTATATTTTACTTTAGTAATCAAATATTGGATGGCAGGATTGGATTTTAATTCTTTTTCTTTGGATTTCAGAAAAAAAATTAAGCGTACATGGATAGAATGGTCAAGTTCATTTAGGTGTACTTGAGTCAATTGATCACTAAAGAAAAACTACCTTTCCCCAATCACTTTACCAAGGGAACTAAAATGAGTTCTGCTAAAAGCAATATTTTTTAAAAAAGCATGATAAAATAGATATTACATATTTTCCAGCAAGTGAGTATAAGAGATCATCATTTTCTATTAAGTACACTTAGAATAAACAAAACCAGGGCTATTCCCTCTAAAAGTACAAATTACACGTAAAAAGCTAACGACAAAGATAATAGAGTCCAAAAAGTTTTGCTTAGTCTTGAGGCAATAATGATGCTATTATCATAAGGTAACAGTAACACAGTTTGTCTTGATTTGCTCATGTTTATAGATTGTTCTAAATAATGACCCTATAATTTTCTAGAGGCAAATAGGTGGAAAGCAAAAGCAATCAGGTAAAGTAAAAAATAATCTGGTTGGCTCTCCCAGAGCCAGGTGAGCGCTTCCTGAGTCTGCAAACACACGGGGCCCAGCGGGGGTTACAGGTGGGGGCTGTGGATCCTCCTTTTCTTGGTGGGTCCCATTCAGTAAAGGACAGAGGCAGAGGGAAAGGGTTCTGGCCCACTCGGCTGCGTGTCTTCAGTGCAGGCGGCTTCTATCCAGTTCGCCGTTCTATCCTCAAGCGTCAGGACATGATAAAATAATAATGATAATAATAATAATAATAACTTGACTAGTATTGAGAAAACAGTGGGAATACAATTTTGCCTTGAAACTAGTTGACTCTGTTTCCATGATCCCCACAGTCAACTGTGAAACAGGTGGGTAAAAGAAAATTGGTTATGACTATGAAGGTCTTTATAATTGATTAAATTTAGGAGGGTATATCATCGGTAATTAAGAGCTATATTGACAAAGTTTTGTCAAATATTACATTATATGTTATGAAGAGAATTATTTATAAACCGGACTTGTAGGGCGAGCTGAATAAAAGACAAATCAAACCTGTAGAAAAAGGGAAATGCGTTGCCAGCGGCGTTTCGTTTAAGCCTTTGGTTTTTGTGATCCTGGCATGAAAGCATGCGGTAGCTTTCACATGCTCGCTCCGATGCTTTCGTTTAATGATTACTGCAAAACCAAACCAGCACTCTAGCAACTTCCCCTGCGCACTGACCTCCTGAAGGACAGAGGAATTACCGCTGAGAAGACGGAATAACCTGAATGTGGAAAGCAGCGCCACCTAGCGGTTGAATTTGTTTCTAACAATAAACCACTTTTCCAAAAGGTGACCCGGCCACTCACTAAATCTTCTTTAACGCAGCTTCCTCGGTCTCTAGCAAAGCCAGGAAAGATTTTAGAGTACAAGAAATGGACTTGGAAAAGATACGGAATACTGTGTGGTACACGTTACTGAATAAATTGTGAAGAAATACTTCAGCATCTGCCCATGTTATTCTACTTAATACCGGCTTAGGTAATATTAATATTCTACTTAATACCACTTAATGCCATCATTATGGGATCTACACTCGAGGTGAATGAGAAAACCCACAACCATTAAATGTGCAATTCTGTTTACTACCATCAGATGAAAAGAACCTACGGTAGCATCTGTATAGCTTCACCAGTTCTATTTCTAGGTGTAGGAAGAAACCCTTGGCTTGAACTATGCCATTGCTGGGCTCCAAGTCAAGGATCTCGGAATGATGACGCAGTGTTTTCGCTCCTTAGTTTTGAAAGGCAAACTTCTTTTTTGGGAGCCCCATGTGCTCACCAGTGAGTGCCAGTTCAACTGGCCATAAACAGTCATCCAAGTTTTTTTTTTTTTCTTTTAAGAGATTAGGTCTCACTAAGTGGCCCAGGGTTGTCTCGAACCCATGGACTCAAGTGACTCCTAGCCTCAGCCTCCCAGGTAGCTGGGATTACAGGCGCACGCCACTGAGCCCGGGTATTTTTTTGAGACTAGGTCTCATTATGTTGCACCAGGATAGTCTTGAACCCGCGGGCTCAAGTGATTCCTAGCCTCAGCCTCCCAGATAGCTGGGATTACAGGCACGTGCCACCGTGCCCGGCCTCCATCCAAGTTTCTTTAGGAAATAGTAAGTAGCAACAGGCCTCAGAATACACGAAGCTCAGTGTGGAATGGCACAACCTTGTCTGGATCTGGCATACACAAGTACCTCTCTCTGAGGGAGGCCAGGGGCACCTGACAAGCAGATTTGCATTGATGAACTCTCGACTGAACAGACACACACACTAGAGACCTGACAAAAACCTCCCTCCAATAATTTGTAGCCCTGGTTTTGCTTAGTCTCAGTGTACCTACTTAATAGAAAAGGATAATCTCGTGTATACTCACATTGTGCTGAACTGTGTTGGAGGCGGGGAGTGTGTATCCCACAGGCATTCATATTGAAGAGAAAATTAGAGAATAAATGCACCCAATAGCAAGAAGGACACATAAACATAGAAAATCATAGAACAATTCAAACAATTAAGTTATGTCTCTTCCTTTAAAAATCTACTAGGTAAAGCAACTACCATTTGATTTACCAAGACTGAGCAAAGAGAAATGAAATATCAAAACAAAAAGCAGAGAACATGGTAAATAAGTACATAGCCTCAGCTGGAAGGGCCAAATCTTAAACTTCAGCTACATTTAGCACTTTTTTTAACTTTTAAGGCTAGATCTCGCTGTTTTGCCTGTGGAAATGCAGGCTTACGTTGCCTGGGGTACCATGAACTCAAGCAATCCCCAGCCTCAGCCTCCCAGGTAGCTGGGATTACAGGCACCCACCACCACGCCCAGCTGTTTTTTGAGACTAGGTCTCGCTATTTTTGCCCATGGAACCGCAGGCTCATGTTATCCGGGGTACCATGGACTCAAGAGATCCCCAGCCTCAGCTTCCCAGGTAGCTGGGATTACAGGCGCGCGCCACCACGCCCAGCTATTTTTTGGGACTAGGTCTCACTGTGTTGCCCCAAGCGGAACTCGAACCGTGATCCCTAGCCCCAGCCACTTCATAGGCTGAAGCTTACAGGCACGAGCCACCACCGCGCCTGGCTAAAGCTTCATTTCTAACAACAACAAAAAAAAACTCAAAAACCAAAAAAGCCCTTGAAGACAATTAAGAAATGGCATAGTTAAAAGGTTTCAAGTAGGGAAAAGTCAAGTTAATGATAATTATGGTAATATATTTTTGTCTAATATTTTCCCAAAGATTGTATTCTCATTTATCAAGTCTTTGGGGGAAATAAGTTTGCGCTATCCTTTTAATGTCGGTATATTTTATTGGACAAACAGAAAAACCCCTGGAAGAATGGAAAGCCAGTTCTACTGTCTCATCTTTTTAAAATTTATTAGTGACTAAAGCACTTTTCCTATTTTCCAGTATTAAATGCTTGAAAAAAGTGAAAGTGGAATCTAAAAAGGCGTTAGGTTTATTAACTTCCATTTTCCAAGGAGTAAATACATTTAATTTTCTTCAGCGGGTTCATCGTCTCAGGAATGATAAGTTCACGTGCAATTAGGGACTTGTCATTTGTCTATCTTCTGCAGTGCTTGGTGGACTGGAGTAGAGCTGCAGGTCCCTGGAACTTCTCCCTCTGCTGTTCTTGTCTGGATCTCTGCTAACAGTATCCGAAGATTCCAGCTAAGGTGGGATGTTGGTGTTTCAGGGCTGAAGTTGAGTCCAAGCTGAAGGTGACGTTAGCTGATTTGGTAGGGGGTGGTCTTCCCGTGGTGCCGTGAGCTGCGTTGGGGCCTGCTGTGTCTGGGGGCTGGCCGAGCAAGTGGCCCTTGGGCTATGCGCGCCGTCTCCCCCAGGTTCATTTGTTTATTTTCTATAAGTGAAAATTTAAAATAACTCTGTTTAAACAAACCCATGGGCTGAGTTTGGTCTGTGGGCCACTCACTTATGACCTTGCAATTCTGTTTTATTTTTAAGACTAGGTCTCGCTATTTTTGCCTGTGGAACTGCAGGCTCACATTGCCCGGGGTACCACGGACTCAAGCAACCCCAGCCTCTACTTCCCAGGTAGCTGGGGTTACAGGCGCGCGCCATCACGCCTAGCTATTTTTTGGGGGACTAGGTCTTACTATGTGCCCCCGGCCGGGACTCAAACCTTGATCCCTGGTCCCGGCCGCGGCTTCCTAGGCTGCCACTTACAGGCATGCACCACCATGCCTGGCCCTGAAATTATATTTTAAAGCTATAACTCATATGCCATAAATGCATCCTTGTAAAGTGTATGAGTCAGTGCTTTAGTGTATTCACAAAGTTACGAAATCATCACCATTGTCTAGTTCCAGAACATTTTCATCACTCCCAAAAGAAAGCCCTACCCATTGGTAGTCACTTCCCATTTCCTCTCCTCCCTTCCCCAGACTCTGGTAACCACTAGTCTCTTTCCCGTTTTTATGGATTTATTCTGAAAATTTATATAAATACAGACAAACAATATATGTTGGTCTGTTGTGTATGAACTTTTCCACTTTGCACAGAGTTTTCAAGGTTCATCCCTGTAGCATGTATCAGTCCTTTATTCGTTGTTGTGGCTTATGGATGGATAATTTACCTTTTGTTTATTCATGAATTCATAGACATCTATGTTTTCTCTTTTCAACCATTACGAACTATGTTGCCATGAATATTCAAAGACAATGACCTCTGAATATAAGTTCAAATATTTAAAACTGGCTTTGTAAATACTACTTTGACACGGTTCAATATTATAGACACTAACAACATGTCTCAAATAGATAGTAGATATAATATAGACAGATGATAGATAAATGATAGACGAAAAAGACAGACAGCTTTACCCATCCCTTTCTGTCCCAGCAGATAATCACTATTATCAGATTCTTATTAGCCCCACCAACATGGGACAATATACAAGTTTTATCTTTCCCTTTCTTTTTTAAATAGAAAGGCAGCACACGTTTAGGTACTAGAGTGCAACTTGCTTTTTCACATATTCCGGACTTGTTTCCAGAAGTTTCTAGATAATGGCATCAATTTTTTTTTCAAAGTGAGCCATTTTCTACTGTTTGCTTGTACCACAGTTTATTTAGTCAGTCTCCCTTTGATGGATATTTTGGTGATGACTTTAATGATTTCATGAACACTACTTGTAAACTAGCTGGACAATAAAAAGTAACCAATAAAATAAATAACATCAGGCTTAGGAAAAAGGAATAAAAGTTGCTGCTTCGCTTTAATGCTAATCAGGAAAATTAAAAAGGACCTGAAACTATTTTTTAAAATTAAATACTGTCATACTCTCAACTAGAATGCTAGCAGGTAGAACTAGTTACCCAAAAGAGGATAAACATTGACTAGATATTTGTCTAGTTGAGCAACTTGTTTTTAGTCTATTTTCTGTTTTTCAAAATTTTTAATACAGTCCCACATTTAATATAATGTGTCGTTTTCACCAAATCTGATGACAGGAAAATCTTGGGGAAAATAGCAAAAAACATTTTCGTTATTGGTGTTTAGCATATCTCATCATTTATCATAAGATCAGAATTAAGATACGTATCTATAAAGTATAGACAAAGTGGCAATCAAGTTGGCTTTCAAAGTTGCTCACTTAACGATGCATTGTCTACTATGTGACCTTATGAATGCTATCATGTCATAGGAGCAAAGAGCAGGTTAATGTCAGGGTTTAAAGATTACTAGTTGGAGGAACAAATAAACTTTAGGGTTTATAAAATACCAATTAAAACAAGGTTTTAAAAGGCTGTGGTTAAGAAATGACTGTAGGGAGATAGTATTTGGAGGTGTGGTCGGTGGAGATGATTATGTCAAAAGATTTTGCCCTCTTGGTTGGAATTAGCATCCTGTGGAAGAGAACTCACAATGTTCCCTCACCTCTCCACCATGCAAGGACACCGAGAGAAGCGAGGAGTGTGCACCTGAAGAGGGGCTGACCAGGTCACTACCCTGAACTTGGACTTTATTCAGAACTAGAAGATACAAATTTGCTGTTGTTGTTGAGACTAGGTCTCTCTATTTTTGCCCGTGGAACCGGAGGCTCACGTTGCCCTGGGTACCACAGACTCAAGCAATCCCCAGCCTCAGCTTCCCAGGTGGCTGGGACTACAGGCGCGCGGCACCACGCCCAGCTATTTTTTGGGAATAGGTCTCACTGTGTTGCCCCGAGCGGGACTCGAACGGCGATGCCTGGCCCCAGCCGCTTCATAGGCTGAAGCTTACAGGCACGAGCCACCGTGCCCGGCAATTTCTGTTGTTTATAAGCCAAAACAAAACAAAGGAATTTTGGAACCCTTGTGTGGTATTCATGGGAATGTAAAATGATTCAATGACTACGGAAAACAGCACTGATGTGTCTCAAAAAAACTAAAACTAAACCACGTGATCCAGCAACCCCCACTGCTGGGTATAGATCCACAAGGGTTGAAATCAGGATTTCAAAGAGACAGCTACACTCCTGTGTTCATTGTAGCACTTTTTATATGAGACAAGATACAAAAACAATATAAATATCTACCAACAGATGAGTGGAAAAGGAAAAGGTAGTAACATGCATATATATATGCATTATACAGCCTTAAAAAGAAGGAAATCTTACCTTTGTGCCAATATCAAAGGATCTGGAAGATATTATGCTAAGAGAAATAAGACAGACACATAAATACTATATGATTTCACTTATGTTTGGAATCTAAAAAAAGTCAACTATAGGGAATGATTATATAGGTGGTGCCAAGTCCTGGCAAGATGGGGAAATAGGCAGTTGTTGTTCAATAGGTATAAAGGTGTAGTTACACAAGTTAATGGTCTAGTAATCTTTGCCCAGATATAGTATAACGCATCACCTGTAGCATCTGCAATTAAAAATATGTTGTTGGGTACATAAAAGTTTGTTGAATTTTTAAGTTTGTTAACTCTTAAGGCAGATCTCATGTTGAAAGTTGTTATCACATACACACACAGACACAAACAAGATGGGATATTTTGCAAGTGATCGATACTTTTGTGTTGAGGGTATCACAGGTGTACACATATGCCTAAACTCATCTAATTATAGATATTAAATGTATTCATTTTCTGCAATATTAACTATACCTGACTAAAGCTATTAAATAACTCCTGTACTTTTTGTGAGGTGCTGCAATACCTGGGCTAGAACTATGTTGTGGGTGAAAGAACACTTCAGCTCATTTTATCTTAACCTGGCCTCAGAACACTGAGGACAGGACGGCTTCACATAGCTCTTGCAAGGTGAGTGGTATCTTCTGTCCATGTTGACCTTACTAAAGAGACATTCCACAAAAGACATTTCCACAAGATAATGGTGTCTCCTGGAAGATAATAGTATATCCTGCCCTCTACCCCCACATGTTACACTCTACAGGATCCTGCTTTTTTTCCTTGTCTATCACATCGTACCCATACTTTCACAAGTATATAAAGTCCTAAATAAGGAGCACAATAAAATTGCTGTTAGCTGCATGCTTGCTTCAGCCCAGTCTCTCTGACTGATTCATTCCTCTTGTGCGGCCCCCCTCCTCCTTCAATCCCATGTCCAACACTTTTAATGACTAAGAGGTAGCTAGGTACTATGAGTGCAGTACTGTTGACTCTAGTGTCAATGCTATTAACTTTGGTGCTATGACAATTTTTGTTTCATGGTTTTTCCTTAAACGACCATAGTCTTCATTTTCACATGATGCAAACAGAAACATTCCAAGGAAGTGAGCTTTGGGTACTTCAAAAGAAACACATGAAAAATAATCTAAGATATTTACTTCAGAGGCAAAGATGCACGGCTTACTTTACTAAGTAGCTAGAGCTGGAGACCAAATTGAGAGAATACACTTCACAAACTAAGCCAGGTAGAGAGAAATTGAAGTACAGCGTGAAACGGCTCTCTCCGAGAATATTATTGATGTGGTAATAACTTTGCCAAGGTATTCTCTGGAGACTGAGGTGGGACACTGTCATCTTTTCTAGCAGAATGATTAAGGTACACATCATTCCAGAAACTACTTCTTCGACTATTGGTTAATTGATTCAAGTGTTAACAACTGAGCTGCTCATTTCTTCAAACATTTTCCTAAATTTAACTTTGATCTAAGGTGTAGCCTGTAAATGAGGAATGCCAGCAAGAATGAGGGGTTAATTTATTTTAAGTAAATTCATCATTAAATATCCACATGTACAATTTCAAATATTTATAAATATTGCAATTTATAGAAAATTAATCTTAAAATTATTTGAACAGTGATTTTCACAACTATTTACAATTAACTCAACCTACCTTTGTAAAAACAATGTTGAAAAGTAACCTTACCACAAAATAATTTCACAGTACCTTTCTACAATATTTATGTCACTAAAATGGCAGCTGTGTCACTACGTCAACAGATTCAATAATTTAGAAACAGCACAAAAACAACTGCAAATGCAACCAACCATTAATTCCAAACCAAACAAAACCTTTTATATTTATATATAAAATTTCCATTTTCAGTATTGATTGAGGAAAATAATTAGGAGGCAATATTTTTATGTGTACTAAACACAAACTAAGATATTTTAAAAATGACATTAGCTAGATTAGGTAAGCTTTTATAAAATGTAAAGATACTAAATAATTTGAGAAATTTCTGGTTCCATTAGAAGTAATTTCTGACAGTAAGTCAGAAAAAAAAAAACTTTTTTTTCAGCTGTAATATGACACTAAACAATGAAAGAGATAAGTCTCTGTCATTCGAAATATGATAACTCCTTATCAGCACTTGATAACATATTTGGATGAGACTACACTTGACTTTATTCCTACGTAAGTTTTTTTCTACTTAGGTTTTTAACCTTCTTTTGATGTTAAAAAGGATCCCAAATGTGTCCAAAAGTATGTCAAGGGAAAAACTTTTCTATGGATTAATCTTGACAACAATATTTACTGTGATATTCCAGGATTTGCCTTTCTTAAGCATATATCCAGTTAAAACATTTAAGTTAAAAGGTAATATATAAGAAAAATAGTTGAAGTCACAATAAAGTACATTTTCTTTTATTGACATAGAACATTTACTTAAACTTTAAATATTGGCTCTTTAAGAAAAAGTCTCTCTGGTAAATATGCATAACCATTGCCCAAAAATGTACACAGCTGTTTCCTCCCAATTATTTATACACATAATTGTCCACTTAAGACGAGCCCCATTAAAACCTAATGAATTCAATGTGCTCTTAATTTATAAATGGGCTATCCTTGGTATAAAATGCATAAGTGTGTATGTTATACATACAAAGTAAGAAATATAAAAAGGAGAGATGAAAAGAAGAAAAAAAAAAAAAAACAAGTGTTCATCCCTGTAAGGTGCAGACAGAAATTCACTGTAATTAGTAAAATGTACTCAATTTATAAATGGGCTGCCCTAGTATATATAAAATACATAGGCATGTGCGTTATACATACAAAGTAAAAAAATATAAAAAGGAGAGATGACAAAAAGGAAAAACATCTTTCCCTATGAGATTTAGACAGCAATTTCAGTGTAATTGGTGACTGTGTAAATTGTCTAAAGAATTTCAGTTTTGGCAAGTTCTTTTCAGAAAAATATTTAAGCTACGAGAGTGCTAAATTTCCATTTTAAGAATTTAGCAGAGATTTACATTTAACATCAGTTAGGATGTCATGGTCCCCCTAATATGCGAAAAAGAGGACTTTTGGGGGTCTGTTCAAAAGAAAAAAAATATTGTTCATGATTAGTTAGTAAGAACCCCTTCAGTGTATGCAGTGCAGAGGATCAAATCCTGGCCCATCAGTATTTGAATATGTTTGGTGAAAGAGTCCAATGGACTGGATCTGAATTCATCCTAGATCCTAGAGGGGATGGGGCCAGAAGTGATGGTAACAAAGGGGTTAGCCTGAAAGGTGGCTGGTTCAATCTTAACTGTTAATGTTAAAAAACACACCAAATGTTTCTATAGCATTCTTTCTGCTGCATTTTCTTTATTTCAAGCCACAGGTCTACTTGGAGGGTCATGCAGCTAGTGGCTTAAAAATAAAATCAATGTCTATGAATAGTGTCATCACATTAAAAGAATCGCTGAACTCTTGTTAGGTAAAAAGCTCGCATCTTTTCAATCCATGAGTTGGTATTACTTATGGGATACCTGAAATGGGGAACAAAAACCGTATATGTCAACAATAAATACATGTAATTCAAGAGTTAAAGCAACAAAAACTATGCAATCATTTATTTAGCTAAAAAATCCATAATTTTTCAATATTGTTTCACAGCTACATTGCAACAAAAACAACTGGGTCCAAAATTAGCAAATATTAACACTGCTAATGATTATTTATAAAGGCAAGAATCCCACTGTTACCAAGAGAGAAACTAAAGATGGTAACCATATGCATTTTAGAAGCCAGTTTGGACACATTGCATCCTCTGACTTGGAGAAATGCTGTATATTCCAATTTCAGAGACCTAGCTTTTTATGCTGTCATGGTAACACAGGAGAAAGGGGAAGGAAAATCAAAGAGAACATTCAGGTGCCATGTATTTTTCTTTTCATACCATAATTACACAGCCAAAAAAGACTCAGGATAATTTAGAAAATATATAATTTTTCCTAAAACACTGTATTATCTATTTATTAAAAATATTTTTTTGGCATCTTATACATTCAGATCACAGGGTTTCTGGGGAATATTTGGGCTCTTCCACCAAGCATTCCCAAGATGCAGAAAGAAAACAGATATCTGCTAATTCCATAGAGGCTTATGTGTCCAGAAGTTCTTTGTAAGGCATAAAGCACAATTATCAATATATGACATTATTGTTATTATGGAGGCAAAATATTTGAATAAATGTATCCTAAATATGAAGGACACAGAACAAGGTTAAACAAGTTTTAAATTCTCATGCAAACAACTGAATTTTGATCGTTAACTAAAAGGCTATTTAATGTCCTGCTGATATGAAGAAGCAGACAATTTTCATTTCATAGTTACATAGCACTAAATGGATGATGCCAAATGAGTTAAGGCTTGCCATTTTTCTACAAATAGATGCTCCTCATATCAACAAAATTTAAATTTTACATTTTAAACCCATATCATCACCTCCAATTAAGAGAAACAATTACGTTTTTTTCTGGAATTGTGAAGATTATAAAATAGCTCATTTCCCTGGCAAAAAGCCATTTCTACTTAATGCATTAATTTGAAGAAAAAAATTAAGCTATCTTCAGAAACAGTTTCCAAAACTGATTATATTTAATTCACACATCATACAGATTATGCCATGTCTTTCAAGAAATGCTAAGCATTTTTATTTTTAAAACAATATTCAGTAGAAGTTAAGGTGTTAAAAAATAATTTAGTTTAAGCTTTCAAGCCCAATTTATTGAAACAATAATTGAAAAAAGGCTCAGCTCATAAAATGTACTCTTTTAACTAAAATTTAAGTGGTAAGACATTTTTCTCAGAGTTTTATAGGAACTCTGCTAATGTGCTCTGGCCGAAACTCTTACCAGAATGGAAATATCTATGAAAATTTGCTTAGCAATTTTTCTGAAGTATGAAAAACAACTTATGTACATTTGAAAGGCAATTCAACGAAAGCCAAAAATTAGACTTTAACTTAACTTTGTACTCTGAAATTTCTTTCATTTAAGCATTAACAACTGTACTTTCACTTTTGCTTATTGCTGTAGTTGACAGTCCCTCAAATATAACCCAGCAAAGAAATCAGTATCCACCAGAAATTAGTAAGAGGTTAAGCAGAGTTGCAGTCTTTAATTCTGACTGCCCCAACAGATTCACTGGTCTGACTAGTTAGACCATAAACTGATTTCCCAGGTTCCTAATCATAGTTAGAATGGAAAACTTTCTGCTGAGTTATACACAATACATTAAAGCTAACTAATAAAATGGTCCAATTTAAAGAATAACTGACCTGAGATGTACCTTGCTCCGATTAACATTACCATGCTACTCACTATAAAAAAGCCCAAGGGCAGACTACAGAAGATACTAGGGTCACCTGTGGCCATCCAGGTAGAAGGGAATTCCAGTCAAGCAAACCAAAAGAGAGACACATAATTACAATATTTGTGTTAAGAATCACATGATAGCAAAACAAAATAAGTTATAAAATAGTATAATTCATAAAAGAGAGCAAAGCGTTATTACTTCAAATCAAAAATATAATCAATATTGAAGTGACAGTTAACAAACAATACAGATAGCATGCCACAGGTAGCCAAGAACATAATACATAGAGGTCAACATAAGCCTTCCACTGGCAAAGCCAAAGAAAGCCTATTGAGAGCTTTTTGCGAGGCTGTTGCTTTGAGCTTTCTTGGTCCTTCCAGAAGAACTGAGGCCTACGTGAGCACCGCAGTGCCACTCAAGGTCAGATTATAGTCCCTTTGGCTATCAGAAAAATGGTATATTAGTCTAAAGTTTTGCTTTCCTTTTTGAATAAAACCTGGTGCGGAAAGAAATGTAGCTGACACCATTACTGTGATTTAAAGGCTAAGTTGTATTGATCCATATTTGTAAAAATTGCCTGAGAAAACAGGTGGTTTGATATTGTCTAACCAGCATTCTACTGGAATCCTTTCTTTAAAGAATACTCCTTACTTATGTTTTACTTGTATTAAAAAATTAGCTATCTAGATTATTTAACACTCCTTAAGAAAGAAGTATATTTAAGTATGTGCACATACAGAGGTGTGAAAATGAAACCCCAAATTTTATAGCTATGGAAGTATAGCTACATAAGCTACATAAGCAAATCAACAAAATTAACACCCAAGAGTTTAGAAAATACAACCATTTAGATAAAGGGGGTTCATTAAAATGCAGGCTAAGATTTTTTGTGGGCATATTTGGTGATATTGTAAACTGATGACAGTTACTTATTTGGTTTTAGGGAGAGTTTGTTCCCTTCATCATGTAGTTTTTTCCCCCTTAGAAGGTATGTTCGTTAAAGAGGGAATTAAACCATTCCCCTAATATAACTACAGCTTATGTTATCTTTCAATTAAAAAACAAGGTCCCTTTTGTTTCCATATTTGTAGAGACCGTATTTTAATGTGATTTGGGCAAAGAGTTCTAGTTTGTTTAGAAACATCAACTGTGCTAAGTTACAATAACTGCTTTTCTTTTTTTCTTTTCTTCTTTTTTTTTTTTTTTTTTTTTTTTTTTTTTTTTTTTTTTTTTTTTTTTTTTTTTTTTTTTTTTTTTTTTTTTTTTTTTTTTTTTTTTTTGAGATTAGGTCTTGCTATATTTTTGCTCATGGAACCGCGAGCTCATGTTGCCCAGGGTACCACAGACTCAAGCAATCACTAACCTCAGCTTCCCAGGTAGCTGGGATTACAGGTGTGCGCCACCACACCCAGCTATTTTTTTGGAACTAGGTCTCACTACATTGCCCCAAGTGGGACTCGAACTGTGATCCCTAGTCCCCGCTGCGGCTTCCTAGGCTGTCACTTACAGGCACATGCCACCGTGCCTGGCCTACAATAACTGCTTTTCTGACAGGGGTCTAGTGAGTTCTAGTTCAAGAAGATGCTGAAAAGTACCTGAACTTACAAGTCCTTATCAGCGTAGGTGACATCTATTTAATGAAAATATTTCCCTTTTGATGATATGATGAGCTATAGAAATATAATTGGCTTGTTATTTGATACAGTGCATAAATTTTAAATCAATCTGACCTGTTTTCAAAATGTTATTTTGATGGGTTTCCAGTGGAAAGCCAAGAAGTCATAATTTATGTAAATGGTAGAAATTCTAATATCCTTTCAAGATTATCAAAGCAGGATGCTATCAGTACTGCTTTCACTATGTAGCTTATTAACACATCATGAAATCATATCATATACTTTATATTGTGTAAAGAAATATAATTAGCATTTCAGTAACTGCATATTACTATTCTGAGTTTGTTATATAGCTTAAAGACTCTTAAAATGTTACACATAAGAGTGATTTTCAAAAATCTACTCAAAAACATTTTCAAATGTTGACTCAAATCTACTAAAATCTGATTGAAATGAAAACAAAACTTAAAAAATCCAAAACTCAAAAATTCAAGTTAATTTTTATCACAAATGTGGACAGAAATAAAATAAATCATGTAATTTTCTTTTATAAACATTTTTTGGCATTTTAAATTCACTGACAGTAAGGTACTTAAAAGATAAATGACCGGTTGATATTGTGGGCCAGAGGGGACACGGTTAGTTGGCCAGAGGGGACACAGGGATGATTGCATCATCACAAAAACCCAACCAAAGAAAATTGTATAACTCGGCCATTAATTAAGGACAACTAGAAATCAGGGTGCACATTATATTTAACACAGCAACTAGCATTGTGCTAGAAAAGTAGTTATGATAGGAAGTTTAATTATAAAAGGTCTCATAAGTACAAATAGTCTTCACAAGAATATATTTGCCACTATCTTGGAAAGGAAGTTTAGTCTCAGGACAAAAGAGTTAAAGAAAAAGGATCTGAAGACTGTCTAGGAGAAAAAAAAATACCAAAAGTTTCAAGTAGCTTCAAAAAACAAAAAAAGCTTCAAGTAGGAATGTCCAAGAGTAAAACTACAGATCACAGTGATCTTTGGTAGTGGATATTCCAGAAGCTTCTACTAAAAGCTTTGGGGTTGGAAGACAGACTATACTTCATTCATAATCTCTTTAAAATATATGCTTTAATAAATTATTGGCCATTATTCCTTTGCTTAATTTCTGAATCTTGTATTTGGCAAAGAAGTAATATTATGCCATATCAAAGGTATATTAGATTATTTAAATATTAAGCACATATTAAAGACAGCTTAGGCTGTTTAAATCTCAGTATTTACCTAATCCTAATACCTCCCTAACCAAGTGACTGAAAAAAAGGTCCTGTATTTTCTGTCAGGGCAATTTTCCAATCTATTATGATATTTCTAATTTACTATGTTGTTTCTTCCTCTTTGACTCTAATGAAATCCTACAATGAACACTAGCTAAGATTGTGGTATCAAACTAGGAAGTGGCAGAATATTTTCTGAAATTAAGATAGCTTTCTATTGGCTCAGGTCATAAAGACAGCCTCTCAAAAAGGTAAAGTAAGACATTAAGGGCGGGGGGAGAAAAAGAAGACCCCCAGTTGATTTTTTTCATTAAGGAGAAATTAGAAATAATTTTATTTTCAGAAAACTAATCAATTGAAGGACCAGGACCAAGAATAAGAAAAGCTATGGCATGATAGAATTAAGTATGTATATCAACCTAATCATTTACACTTCATGCTTAGAGCTTCCAAGTGTTTCAAGTGTCAGAAACTCTGGCCATATGATAATGCTTTCCTTCAAAGTAGCCTTATTAAATATAAATGATCAAATACTTATATGAGCTACTTAATAAACTAAATCAAGTCAGAAATAATAACAATGACATTCTTACCACTTTCCAAAGACTGTGTTGTAGCCCAACCCATTGACTTCATCACAGCTTTCTTCCACGTAGAATAACGAATTTCACTTTCTAGGAAAAGAAAGAAAAACACAGAGATGAAGGTCAGCTTGCTGAGACTTTCTAAGTTCCATTTTTGCGTTCATTCAGCATTCTTGAAAAAAATGCTGCATGTATAAATTTAAGATGGTGGCTTCCCCAGGAGTCAGACATGGGAAAACCATGGCCAGTGACTGGGAGGGAAGCTTCACACATGTGCTGATGAACGGGAAGGGGGAATCCCAAATGATCTGTTATCGCTGCTGGTGCTTTTGGAGGTGTTGGAGAGGAACGGGTAATTTGAGGTAGGGGAGGGATATGTCCAAATACGGACAATCTAGAGAAATTTGTGTTGGTTCCTGTCAAAGGATTTAACAAATACTGATTTCTTACAAGACTCAGATCACATTCTTGTAAGACAGAATTCTTTAAAATGGAAATCCATGCTAGGAGGACTCAACAGAAATGGAGAACTGGTGCATGTACACACACAAACAGACATCCAGTATTCCTCTTAATGGTATGGAACCACACTACCCTTCTCCCAAGCCTCCCAGCCTGTCCCCAGCTCTGGAAATCCACAACACCTGTGAGACACTGCTTCAGCGTCACTTCAGTGCCCCACTGATGGCCCTGCCTCCACCTTCCCATTGTCCTTTACACACACACATATCGTAGGATATCAAGTACTGCAGAGAATGTTCATGGCTCTGCCTGCCTTTCCCAATATACTTGAGTCTCCCAAAAGGCCAAGACTTGGTCTCACTCATCTCCGTATCTACACATTGGTGAAGTCTCTGACCTGCAGCTAAGCTCTAACCAAATGTTTGCTGGAAGAATGAATGATCTACTCATGGGTACCCGTTCATGAGCGTGTACGCATGTGTGTGCCTCTGTTTGCATGTGGTGTGCTTGTGACTAATGTTTTGAGACCATATACCCTGCTTTAACATTATTTGCTTATCGAAAAGTCATTTTTAAAAGAAATACATACATTGTTTCCACTTCATATTTTATCCAATATTGCAGAAGTTAATGATTACTTCCAGACAGAATATCAGGCTTTGAAACATATTTCTACATCAAGGTAGAAAGCACACACTCTGACTATAAAAGTACTAGTATTCATTTTCTTGGATATGGAAAAGTATGAAAAAAATTAAGCAATGTGGCTTAGTCTTCCAGAAAACTAAACAAAAATTTATTGAACAGCTTATTTTTCAATAGCCTAAAATCTACCTATGATACACCCATGCGCAGGTTTTTTAAAAAATGATATAAAACCAAATTCAATGTATATGAACCTCATCTTCACGTATGGATCTCAATTTAATAGATACATACAACACTATAGTTTAATAAAGGTATTCATTAGAATTTCTGAAGTAGCTTAGTTTGCTAGGAAGTGAATCAGATATTTAGCAACCATTTATTCAAATTGTTGCCACTTTTGTCAGGCTACCTATGCTTAAAAGTTACCACCAGAGTGTCCCTCTGCCCAGCGAATCATGTCCTGAAACAGAGCTATTGGCAACATTTAGGGTGTAGACATTCAGGGTGGGGGGCTGGTTTCCCTTTCCCTTTTAAAACACGCTATTTCATTGAGCTAGAACTGACAGCGTGGCGTGAAAGGACGGTAAACAGTAAAAGTGGTAAAAATGTGATTTTAGAAGTTGCTTCTAATACGTAGATTCCTCTCATTCCCAATCACTCAGTGCAGCGGAACAAGCTTAGTAGAGCATCTGAAACAGCATTTGCGATTCTCCTTAGTTCCTTAACTTGTAAACAAAGAGAAAGCAAACTCCCTTTCACTAAGGTGGTTTTCACAGGATCACATCAAAATTTTCATTCGTTAAACGTACCCTCAGCGTTGATCTGGGGTTCAAACCGTTCCATTGTGACAGCTGACAAATCCTCAGGTTCGAGGCTCCAAACACCAACTCCTTCTGCAGCTCCAGCCGCCATGGCGGCTCCCAGGGCTGTGGTTTCAGGCATTGAGGGTTTCACTGAGGGGAGAGTGCTGCATCAGCACCTTTGCCTTTACATAGACCTAAAACACCAGTTCTTCCCCAAAAACGCGACTTGCAGGGTGTAAAGGCACGAGGACTTACGAACCTACTGGGATATACAGAATATCTGCTTGTAGCTGCATGAGAATCTTGTTGGTGGTCATTCCTCCATCCACCTGCAGATGACTCAGTGGGATTCCACAGTCCTGGTTCATGGCATCCAAAATCTTAAATAAACCAATACAATGAGCAAGGTTAGACTGCTTCATCTCTGAACGTGGTGCTCTTAGACATAAATACCCTCAATAGCGCCCCAAACCTATATACATTATATTCTATAATAGCATTTTAGATTTTTGATTCTGATCTTTTAAGCAATCGTTGACCCAATCACAACCAAGCTTTTCTCTCACTGCACATCTACACTCATCCTTTGAACTAGCCATACCAAGCAACTCTATTTTATAGCCCGCTTTCATGCTTCAGTATCTATGTTTGTGCTAACAAGTACCACATAGTGGCCCACCACTGTAAAATATCCAGTACCTGGCATATAACACAAAATTAGCTAGGAAACGAACTAAAATTTGTATTTGCTAGATTTGTGTTTAGACGGGCTTACTTTTTGATTATGTGAATTTTCAGTATTGAATACAATTTAGGCATTAATCTATAATTCCTTTAAGAGTACTAAAAGTGGATTAACTACAAGAAAACAAGTATATATTTATTACCTCTCGGGTTTGGAAACAAACAGCTTCTAATGCAGCAAAAGCAATATGGCATTTATTGGTAAACTGAGTGAGCCCACAGATAATCCTAGAAATACAAAGATTTTAAGATTAGAGAAGAAGAAATCAGTTTTCCATCTGAAATGTCCCAAATACGAAAAGGTTGAATTTGGGAGAAAGAAATATGCCGATAACAAAACTGAAAATAAAAATAAAGCCCCAAAAGTTGGCTATAAATAGTAAGCAGATTAAAAAGTCCTTATAGTACACAATTTTGCATCCATGTATGAAAAGCTCATGACCCATCTGAATAGATGACAGTAATTAAAAACCAAATCAGTATTCATCTCGAGGATACTCTTCTGCTCTGTAACCTGCCACTGCCTTGAAGATAAAAGACAGTAACACTGACATGTATGTGGATATGGCCGCGGATTTACTGGCGGATAATTTAAACGTCTTCGAGTTCAAAGGTGCTGAAATTATACTCTACAAATAGGACAGAATTCCTTCACACTTTAAAATCATTTGCAGATAGGTAGGAAACTATTCATGATAAGCTGTGAGCTAATTTAGTGAATAAAGTGCGACCCACAAAGCAAACCTTATTTTCAATTCTTACCCTCTTGCACTGGGCTCCCAATAAGGTGCATACAACCCAGAAAATGCTGGCACGAAATAGCAGCCGTAAGAAGTCCCAACTTCCTTAGCAAGTTTTTCTAACATGGAAAAACAAAAACAGATTATCACTTAAGTATGACCTACTTCTGTTAGTCAATAAACAAACCTGTTTAAAAATTAGGACAATGGCTTTTGGTTTCCTAGCCATTAACACAGCAAAATGTTCCCAATTACAGCAGCATGCTAGGAGCCTCACAAGCACATTTCCTCACATCGGACAAGTCCCCACCCCCCACCAATGTCACCCAAGAAATAGGTAGATTTGTTAAAACCAATTATCCAGTAACTGGAAATAGCCATAGTAATACTTAAATTATAGGCACTGGAGTCCTTGTTTTTACTTTAAACAAAGAGTTAAGGCTTTCATCAGGTGAATTTAACTGGACTACTTCGTTTGCAGATTCTGTCAATCTTTGGTGTTCAGTTTTACACTTAGGTAATTTTTATGACCTACCTTGCCTGTTTATTAACAAACACCACTAATTATGTCAATTTGTTGTTTTAAAATCTTCATAAATAGTCTTCTATGTGTAAATCAAATTCCTTTTTTTTTTTTTTTTTGAGACTAGGTCTTGCTATTTTTGCCTGTGGAACCACAGGCTCTCGTTGCCCGGGGTACCACAGACTCAAGCAATCCCCAGCCTCAGCTTCCCAGGTAGCTGGGATGACAGGCGCGCGCCACCACGCCCAGCTATTTTTTTGGGACTAGGTCTCGCTATGGGCCCCAGGCGGGACTTGAACCACGATCCCTGGCCCCGGCCGCTTCATAGGCTGAAGCTTACAAGCACTAGCCACCGTGCCCGGCCTTGTAAATCAAATTCCTAATAGGGATCCATATAATTTAATGCTACATATGGTGAATGTACGAGTTAAAAGATTGCAAAGATAAAATATTAAAGTGTTTCATTATTCAGATTCTAAGTCTCTATTTGAACATACTCACCAATTTCCTCTGAGGACTTTATAATTCCAAGATTGTCTCTTAACCAACGAATGACAGCACCAGCTATGGCTACAGAGCCCTATGAGGGGGAAAAAAGGGAGGAAGCCGAGAAAGAACATAGTATCACCATAAATTTTTTATTCTCTGTGTATTACCCTACCAGATGGATAATTTTTTTAAAAAAATGAACTTTGGGACTTATACAAATATCATAAATTAGGTTTTCTATATAAACATATTTTTGGGGGGTACCCAAGCCCATAAAAACAGTTTTATCTAGGTTATTATAGAAGTTTTACATGAAACAGGGAAGAGAGCTCTTCAGCACAGCCTTGGAGCTTTCCAAACAGGTGGACAACAATGCCTCAAGCAATTTGTGCAGTTTTTCTGTTTGATGCTAAGCTGCTGGGGCCTCCATCATCACCCAGAAATATATTCCCTTCTTATCCACAGAGTTATCAGGAGAGATCACATTAAAGTTATTTTCAAGTTCATTTCCTATGTCTGACAGTATATTAAAACTACCATACAAAGAAGTTACTACAGAGGCTAACTGCAAAGTAATTATTTATTAATACAAAAATCACACAGGGTGGCTCTAGCAATAAGAAACAAAGAAACCAAGATTCTACAATAAGGAAGAAAATAAACATAAAGTCAGGGTTTGAATCTAAATTCTAGGTCTTAATAATTATGTGACCTTAGGCAAATTAGTTGGGCCTTCTTGAACCTTTATTTCTTTACCTATGAAATGGTTGGTGACTACAGCACCTATCTAAACAAGCTAATATAAGACTGAACATGAGAATATATGAGAAAGTTCTACTGAACATAAATAATAAAGTTATTAGTTGTTTTACTTTTTTCTTTTTTAAAGTTGCTTTACAAGTTAAAAATACCAGTCAAAATTCATCAAATGATGAATGGAGAAATAAAATGAATACCCACAAAAATGGAATATTATTTGGCCATGAAAATGAATTACATTCTGCTACATGATGAACATCGGAAAGATTAGGTTAAGTGAAAGAAGCCAATCATAAAAGATCACATATTTTGTGATGCTGTTTATATGAGATGTCCTGAATAGGCACATCCACAGAGACAAGAGTAGATAGTAGTTATCTAAGTTGGGACGATGGGTTTATTCTCTGGGGTGACAAAAATGTTCTAAACATACATAGATGCTATGTAATAACATTTCAACCAATAATGGCTCACATATCCATCGGTGGAGTCTTATGTGTGGCCTTGGTGTACAGTAGACCATAGGTTTGTGTAAATACACTCTGAAATCCATATAGTAAGGAAATTGCCTAATGACATATTTCTCAGAATATCTCCCTGTCATTAAGTGATCCATGACTGACTGTATTGTGGTGATGGTTGCATGACTGTGAATATACTAAAAACCATTACATTGCATACTTTTAAAGGGCAAATTGTATGGTATTGAGTTAGCTCTCAATAATACTGTTATAAAAGATACTGAGGACAGGAAAAAGGATCAGTATAAAACATCAGGAATTTCAAAACATTCTTTGTTTCTGATAATTCATGTACATTATTACTGAAGGTTAATGCCAGAGTTACCCCAATGTAAACATCAGGTGAGAAGAATGATAAACGGAATGTTTTTTCATCTGACTCCTGCCCTCCTTGTTCCCAATTCAATGAGATAAATTACAAATGGTCACCCTAGCTTGCCGCCAGTTTTCAGAGTATATACAAACTAAATGCCAAATATGTTGTCTATCATTCATAGCTTCTATGAGAAAAAGCCACTTTATGTTACTACCACAAAGCTATAGAACTCCATGATTATTCTCACCATACAGTGGCTTTTAGCACTAAAAGAAATTATTTGAGGAGTAGATATGACATTGTTATACTTGTTAAACATATGCTATGTTAAACATAGCCATACTTTAATAATGGGACAAAGACAAGTCAAACAAATACTAATGAAAAACTCTAATCAGCCTCCCTCCAAGAAAATTTTAATATATTTCCTAACCAACCCTGATGTTATATATTCAGGTACTTGGTGGAACCCTCAAGAACAACTAAGGAAATATTTACTTAGAGAGACCTGAAAATTTTATTTCCAAATTTCCTTTGAAAGTAAACAATTCAGAGATAGTAGCTATCTGACACCAGTAAATGTAGTATAAGATTTTTCTGGACCAATGCTGTTTAACAGAAAGAAAATGTGATCTACCTATGTAATTTAAAACTTGCAATTACCATGTTAGGTTCATTGCAACATATTTTGTATAGGTTAATGTATTAATACATTTTAACACATAGGCAATATAAAAAAGGTCTGAAGCACTTTGCACTTTTTTCTAAGTTTTTGGAAATTGTGTATATATTTTACACTCACAGCGCATCTCAATTTGAAAGTGCTGCATTTTACGTGCTCGGTGACCTTAGCACACTAGTGGCTACCACACTGCACAGCCTAATTGTAGAAATATGGTTCTAGACCTAATTGTAAAAACATGGACTTTCCTTTTCTTTATATACTTAAAAGATACTGACTGTTAATGGAATCCAATCAAGAAATGTGTATATATGGATACTATATTTTTAATTGAGAGAGCAATTTATGGGTTAAAAATTGTACTAGAACTAGTCTAGCAGTATGGTTTTGTGGCTATTGACTGGTGTGACTTTATATTTTGGGAAACCATATGCTGATGTTCATTTCCAATGAAAAAGGGCAGGTTATTACAAGCTTTCATCATTTTTTTCTTTCGAGAGGAAGCAACAGAGTCCTGGTAAAAGGAAATTAAGATTTTTGTTTGTTTGTTTGTTTGTTTTTGAGACTAGGTCTCGCTATTTTTGCCGGTGGAACCGCAGGCTCTCATTGCCCGGGGTACCACAGACTCAAGCAATCCCCAGCTTCAGCTTCCTAGGTAGCTGGGATTACAGGCGCACGCCACCACGCCCAGCTATTTTTTTGGAACTAGGTCTCACTACGGGCCCCAGGCGGGACTCGAACCGCAATCCTTAGCCCCGGCCGCTTCATAGACTGAAGCTTACAGGCACGAGCCAGAGCCACCGTGCCCGGCGGAAATTAAGGTTTTAATTAGAGGTAACTGATGGAAAATCAGAGGGCATTTTTTAGACCAAAATAAAGGGGAAAATGCAAATTTACATGGTTCCAGAAGAAAATTATTTTAAATGTGGTCATCAGGAGTACACAGGGGTAAAAGTTTTGATGTAAGTGAAGAAATGGATTTAATACAAGAAAATAAGCAGTAGATTAAAAATGCTTATTTGAAAGAAGTATATAATTTTGGTGTCGGGGTAGGGTATATGTTGGTGTCAGGGTATAATATATGTTATCAGCTAACCATTAAATAGTAAAAATGAGAGAAACTTCCCAATTCACAAAAGATGTGGTCTTCTAAATTCAGAGGCAAGCAATAAAGTAGAAAGTGGAATAGTGATCTGAAGATGGGGAAGAGTATGTGAAATGTAAAATGATAGATAGAAGGTGACTGTCTACTTGCTATCAAATTAAGTTACTGTCAACTATATCCTACACAGAAAGATTGACCATTTCAGTTCATCCACTGCAAATATGAATCAACCTTTGTTCTAAGTCATGACCTCTTGAGAAAAGTGTACACAAACCTAATAGCTGCATGCTATGAAAGGCATCACAGAAAAGAGAGGGCATAATAAAGAGGAGTAAATGAAATCATAACAGGACACAAGCAATAAATCAAGTAGGTCTGATATGATGTTACAATAGGAAAATAGACTTTTCCTCCACAGTTCCTTGCTAGGAATGCCACTTCCATGAACACTGTCCTTTTAAAGTAGATGTTTTAGAAATAGGGGAGTTGTATCTTATACAGCAGTTAAAAATCAGTGATAAAAATCTTTACATGTGGAAACAATTATGTTATATTACTTAAGACTAACCTTGAATTTCTTAAAACCATCCCTTAGATAGTTTTGTGTTTGCTACAGTAATGTCTTTACATATATCATTTACACTGTACTTAATTTGTATATATTAGACTACAAATGCAGTCTAACGCTAGCATTTTTAAATGCCGAGGAAAGAGAAAAGGAACAGAACTGAACAGGGGTGTATTAATTTTGAAATGTAATCCATACCATCAATACTTCAGTAACAATTAGAAGCATTTATTGTTCAGAAATCATAATTTCCAAGACAGTACATAACAAAAGTCATAGTACAGAGGTTGTGGCAGATAGATTCTTAATTAAAGTGGTTTCCATGATCCCTGCCTCCTGGTGCTCACGCCCTATGTGGTCCCCTCCCCCCTAAATCTAGTGGGGCCCATGGCTTGCTTTTAACCAGTAGTAAGTAGCAAATATGCTCAACATATATGATGATGAGTATATGATTATGCTGCAGAAGACTATGGAACTTGTTTTCCCAATTCTCTCCCTCCCTTACAGGTTTTTTTTGGGGGGTGGGAACTAGGTCTTACTATTTTTGCCTGGAACCGCAGGCTCACATTACCCGGGGTACCACAGACTCAAGCAGTCCCCAGCCTCAGCTTTCCCGGTAGCTGGGATGACAGGCGTGTGCCACCACGCCCAGCTATTTTTTGGGACTAGGTCTTGCTGTGTTGCCCCGAGCGGAACTCGAACCACGATCCCTGACCCCAGCCACTTCATAGGGTGAAGCTTACAGGCACGCGCCACCATGCTTGGCCCCTTATAGGTTTTAAGGAGGCAGAGGGTGATGTTTTGAGTCCTCAGTAGGAAGGAACTGAGGGAGGTCTTTAGGGGAAGAGGGTAGCCTCAGGCTGAGAGGTAACAAGAAACTGAAACCCTCCCTTTTACAACACAAGGAACTGAATTTGGCCAATAACCTGAGTGAGCTTGGAAGCAGATGGAGCCTTAGATGAGACCGAGTCTCAGTCGACACCTTGACCACCTTGACCACAGCCTTGTGAGACCCTGAGCAGAGGACGCAGTGAAGTTGTGCTGGATTTCTGACACACGGAAACTGTGAGATAATAAATGGGTGTGGTTTTAAGCCACTTACATTTGTCCTAATATCCTTATACAGCAGCAGTTAACTAATACATAGGTTTACATCTAGAATGGGACATTCAGCTCAAAAGGGATTTTTTTTTTTTTGAGGCTAGGTCTTGCTAATTTTGCCCGTGGAACTGCAGGCTCATGTTGCCCGGGGTACCACAGACTCAAGCGATCCCCAGCCTCAGTTTCCCAGGTAGCTGGGATTACAGGCACACACCACCATGCCCAGCTATTTTTTGGGGGGACTAGGTTTCGCTACGGGCCCCCCGTAGGATCCCTGGCCCCGGCTGTGGCTTCCTAGGCTGCCACCTACAGGCATAAGCCACCATGCCCGGCTGGGATAAAATATTTTTAAAGGAAATCTTAACATAATAATGTTAAATCATACCAAAGAAGAACTGGGGATGGGGCATTTAAAGACACCAATTAGGCATAAAGGGAAACCCTCTTTGAAGCTCAAATATAGAGACAAAAATGGCTTTATATAGGATTTGGTACGTAAACAATATTTATTGAGTATCTACTAAAGGCCAGACTGCTAGAACTGAATGGTAAGCAAGGTGGTTAAGTAACTTGGGTCTCAGGAAACTAAAATCCCAGGGAAAGAACACAGAACAGAGAAGTCTCAAATCCCAGGTAAACTCAAGTTCATAATCTAATCCCCTAAGGGATTTTTGGTTTGTGAAATAATATTTAGGGAAAGAAGATGTACAAGGCAAGGGAGAAGCACAACTTGAGAAAGGTGGCAAGTCCACTTTTAATAGATGGCAGTGGGAAAGCGGAGCTATTCAGCTGTTCTCCTGTCACTTCCGCCATGAAGGAAAATTGCCCAAGGACAAAGAGTAGGACACCTGTAGAGTCTTAGGGCAACTGAAGGATCGTGTGGCCCAATTCCTTTCCAGTGATAATGAAAACAAGGATCTAAAGAAGTGAAAATATCAGAGCCAGATGAATCACATTCGAGGGAGTTGGGAGCAAAAAATTATTCTCTTGGTGCTAAAAAAGAGGTAGATGTCCACATGCGCAGAGCTGGTGAGTGGGTGTTTCAAGCAGCCCCGCTGCTCTAAACACAGAGGAAGGCAGACAAAATGTGAAAAGAGAAGTCAAAACCCAGGCTGGCTCAAACACAGAAGAGATGGATGTGGACAGACAGAGAGATGCTGAAAATGGGGACTTGAAGCTACACATGACGGGTTCCGATTCATGTCGGGGGATGTAGCAGAGACCAGGAACTGGCTCCTCTGAAATGTTTTGTGGAAGACAGAGAAGAAAATCTGCTTCAGTGCCTGAAGTTATGGGCTAGGGGGTGTCCTCCTGCTTGTGTAGGGATACTGGATAAACAAGCAACTGTTTACCTGCCGGGTGAGTTTATGACTTCATGGAAGAGGAGATTGGAAGTGAACATCCAAAATATACACAGAAGGTGGGTTTTCAGACACCAGGCAGTACAATTTAACAGCTGGAATAGAATTCACTCCAATTTGACAAAGACATTAAAATAACTATGTGCTGAAAGTGTTCAGAGATAAATTAAGGTATAATTTCCATCTCAGAATGATGAAAGTATGAGTCAAAAGAAAAGAGAATAAAGCAAAATTAGGTAGATGTGGAAAGTAACCAAACAAAAAGCCTAGGAGTGAAATTGCTGAGTAAAATTCCAAAATGTAATAGATGAGATAAACTCTTAGGAGAGGATGAGTAAATTACTGTTCCCACACACTGCTGGTGGCATATAACACACCTCATCTGCTCTGAGAGTATATATTATCTACTCCAGTTAAAATACACATAATCCGTAGCCTAGTCTACTCCTACAAAAAGGAAGGCACAGAAGACATATACAAAATGATCCATAGCAGCATTTTATGTAAAATCAGAAAGCAACTCAAATATAAATAGTTGGATCTATGCTAAACTGGTGTTTTTGCACAGTAATAAAAAAGAGTGAAGCAATATCTAATAGCATGGATGAATCTCACAAGGAGAATGTTGAGCAAAAGTCAAATCAAAGAATATGTATTGTTTGACTTTGCCCCTGACCTATATATACTCTATTTCTAATATATAAAGTATTTAAAGCATGCCAAACTAAACTCTGGTGTTTCAGGCTGTGCGTTTGAGTGATAGAACTATAAAGAAAAGTAAGGAAGTGATCATAATCAAAGTAGCGTAGTGGTTTCCTTAGAGAAGAGGGAGGAGGCTATGGCTGTGAAAGACACGTGGAGGTTCCCGGGTGTTGGCAATCCTGTTCCAGACCTGGGTAGTGATTGCCTGGGTCTTCACTTTAGAATAACACGGTAAATTGCACATTCCGATTTTATAGATTTTTGTGTGTCTTGTATTTCACAGTAAAGCTGTTTTGGAAGCTTTTGTACGTGTGTGTTTTAAAAAGAATATTTGGAAATGTAAGAAACTCACCGGGGATGCAGCACAAAGACACATAGAATAGGACAGTTAAGAGACAGGGAGGATGGCTTGAAAGGTTCCAGTGTCCTATCCAATAGCAGTTCTGAAAGAAGATGAAGGTAATGGCAGAGAAACCAATTTGAAGAGACAGGTGCTGAGAATTTTCCAGAACTGAAGGCTGACTTGTACCCAAGAACCTAACAGGATAAATAAAAACAAACCCAATCCCAGACATAAGACTGAAAGGCTGATAAGGAGAGAATGTTCAAAATTCCCAGGCAGTAGGCCAGGTTATCTTTATAAGGGAACCCCATTTACCTATCTATTTGAGACTAGGTCTCTATGTTGCCCAGGGTTGTCTCAAACCCATGGACTCAAATGATCCCTAGCCTCAGCCTCCCAGGTAGCTGGGATTACAGGTGCGCGGTACCACCACACCCAGCTAGGGAACTTAGATCAGAGCAGCCTTTTATGCTGTCTCATCAGCATAAAAAATGGTCAAAAGGGAAGTAGGGAAAAATACTTTTGACCTAGGATTTTATTCCTACTTCTAGAGAGAGGAGAAAATAAAGACAAACCAAACAAAACTTACTATCACAGACCTTACTAAAAGAATTATGTAGGAATGGCCTTCAACAAGAATAAAGTGGAGAAGAAAAAAAGAATAAAGTGGGGGGAGTGACATAAGGGGTACAGGACCAGAGAAATGAAACTGCTACAGATATTGATAAAATAAGTTCACATTCAAGATTTATTATCAACTGAAAGAAAAACAGTACTAATTATTGCAAGTTTGGTAAAAGGGGAAGTGAAAACATTAAATACGATAACATGATTGCTGGTGGAGGAGGTAGGGTGTGTCATTCTCGGTCTTCATCGTGGTTTTAACTTGTTAGGTTAAAAATACTAAATGGCTATAAACAATGTCATACACAGTCAATAATAATGCAGTCAAATAATATCTTAAATATTTAAAGGCTCCTGCAAAAGAAATGCCCCCACCCAAAAGAACTGTATTTGGTTGCTTCCAAATCAGCAGACGGAGAATGAGAGAGAGATAGCTCAAGTTTCTGTTTCCAAAGAGTAGAAAGCAAACTGCTCTACTTCAGACTGTTCAGTGTGACAACAGTAAGTCATATTAAAAAAAAAAATGAGCACAGACTAGATGCACTTACCCAGAAAGGAATTAGTGCCATAAAATAGAATGAGCATGAATTTATACCCTATGACTTAGCAGCTTTCTACCCTGCACTTTTTTGTTTATTTTATTAAAATCTTTTAACTGAAAAAAATTTAGAAAACACAGCAAAGAAAGAAATTCTATCTACCATTGTTACCATGTTTGTGTGTGTCATGCACATGAACATGCATGGTGACTGAGATACTGGGTTAGTAGAGGAAGAAAGTAATGTATATGAGATGCAATGCATTAGCACCCTACTTGGGAGAATGCAGCCTGCAATATCCAAACTTACAAGGAAGGACCCAGCAAGTAGGGTGACTAAGGCTCTAGAATTTGATGACCAAAAACTATTTGCATTCTGACTTTGCTACCTACTAACTGTCAAAAGCTACCTTGGCAGAGTGACTCCAGTTTTATTTATCTACTTGGACTTCTCATGTGCAAAACAAAGGAATAGGAGGGTGTGTCATGTAATCTATGTTTCTCTCAGTTTTAAAATTCCATGAATCTAAAAAAAAAAGGGGGGCATGAGCCGAAACAAAAGCATAACAAACAAAAGCATACACTTCCCAGGTGTCCAGATAAGATTTACTGAAACAGCAACAGTAAAGTGTGAAAAGGAATTCAGACGGTCAGAATAGGCTGAAATCACTGCTGTGAAATGTAACAGGAAGAAACAGAAACCTAACTAGATTAAGAAAGACTTCTATACACACAGAGAAAGTGCAGACTTAGCTGGACAGTAATTTATTGGAAAAGAAGTCAGAAATTCTAACTTATGCTTTGGCAGACAATGATATGATGGGGTTGCTAGATTGAGTTAACGAACTATCAGGCTAGAGTAGGCAAAGCAGTGTTTTATGGCCAAAGAAGCACAAATCACACTGGTGAGTACAGACCAGATTACAAGTGGAATATTCTGTTCCATTCTAGAAGACACTGACAAATTAGAATGCATCTAATAAGGGAGTCCAGAACTAGAAAGCTCTAGAAACCACGTGACATCGGGGCACCGGAGAAATTCATCCTGGAGGAGTAAAACTCAGAAAAACAGCTGTCTCCAACCCAGTTTTGCATCTGAATGGTCTCATCCGTTGACCCAGGCCCAAGAGAGTTGATACTGAAAAGTGGCCTTTGGTGTTCACTTCAAACAGAAGTTGGTAAAGTGTAGAGGAGAAGGTTTTTCATATGGGGATGGAGGGGGGGGGATGAAGATCAGGTAACCTAAATCCCTGCCACTCTATCCAGAGCTGAGGCATCTAGAATTCAAAAACACTGATTGTCTCATGTTTGAAAAAGAAGAGAGGAGTGTGCTGTTGCTGTGACAGGTGACACAATTCAAGTGCCTGTTCTAGTGGTGAGGGCCACTCAAAGTACTTTCCAGGGGGAAGTGTTGGGGTGAAGGTTTATGGGAGTTTAAGTTCTGAGAAGCATTGAATACATATGCCAAGTACTTGACAAGCGTTTCTGTTTTCTACAGAAAAAGAGTGACAGTGCTTATCTACAGAAGAGGCAAGAAAACTGGAAATAACAAAAATGCCACTCTAGGCAAAAACAATGAAATGTTTTAACTATAAACAAGTTTAAAGCTTGTGATTGAATTATTATCACATACTCCAAGGAACAAATCTAAGTTTTTAGCTCAATGGTCTATTTTTCCCTCATAAGAGAGTCAATTGAAATGAAAAGAAATGCTTTTAGCAAATGCATCCGATTTTACAGACTGCTGCTCTTTGGCTTTATAAATACATGTTTTGAATAGGAACATATCATGCTCTGACTGACATGCTCCTGCTAGCATTGATTAACATTTTGAAACTAAGACTTCTTAAGAGAAAGATAGCATACACTTCTTTACTTTCTTTCCCACATCAAAATGTGACATATAATTTTATGGGAAGATGAGTGAAGAGAATTGTTCTGCCCTTTTCTGCCCAATGGTTCCATTTGGAACACTGGGGTATTGTCATAAAAACGCCAACTTTTTAAACTGAAAGAAACATTAGAGAGCAAGTTCATCTCATCATGACACTGTGGAGAGAGAGACTCTCGCAGTGCGGAGGGTTATGTAACTTGCCCAATCATACAATTAATTGGTAAAAGAACCCGGGAACTTAATCTAAAAATAAAACCACTTAAGTTTCTCCTGGGAAGTCAGACCCCTAGTTCATACTCAGGTTCTCTCCATTTAACCAAATGTCAAACAGAAAACCAAATTTTTTCAGTCCTGTATATTAACAGAAAAGGTGTCAGAAAACACTGGAATTTTCATTAGCTTTGGATATTTGTAATATTATCCCCAGTGATGGAAAAGAACTTACTTCTAGTGCATAATATACTGGTTTGTCTCTGCCAAGCTTGTAAGCCACTGTGGTCAAAAGGCCATGTTCAGAAAACACACACTGTAGGAAGGAAAAATAACATTTCAGTAGTTGGGAAAATAAAAAGATAGTATGAGATATTTTTTCAAGTTAAAATAACCTAGGTTCAAAGAATTCAATAAATATACCGATCTGAAAAATAATCCTAGCAATCAAAATTGCCAGTATTAAGAAAAACTAAATAGTAGATAATGTTGACCTTATGTTCCAAATTAGATTTGTATTAAGAATCACACATGGCCCAGAGTAGATAGATCACCAGCATAACCAAAATCACACATATAAAATCCAAAGAACCTAAAATGGTTCTTATTAGAATCATTCAAAATTTAATGACTTTCAACATTTTTACTGAGCTCTGAATTGAATCCTGACAAAGAGTAAATAAACGTTGCAGACTCAAAGGCAATTTAATAGAAAATAATGCTCCCACACTTTTCATATGAAGTTAAAGAAGACTTACATCATTCTGTTAATTAAAAGCAAACAAACAAACAAAAACCAACCTTTCGGCCAGTGTTACATAGTAGGAAACAGCCTGTTCCATACCTATAATTGGGGGAAGAATAAACAGCATGACAATTTTATCAGAAGTTAATGATAGAATACTAATAAAAATTATTTCAGATGACATTTGAGTGTAATACAAGTTATTACATTAAAGTTTTAGAAAAGTTCCAAAAGCCAACAACTATCACATATTCTTTTTGAAATAAGGTTTTAAAGATAAATCTAGAAGAAAATCTACTTAGTGCAATCTTAATGGGGAAAAGCAGGCACAGGCATACCTCAGGTTATTGCACTTCACCATACTGTGTTTCATAGACGTGTTTCTCACAGGCCCCTCCAACAGTGTAAACATCACCACTTGCTCAAATAATGGTTAGCATTTTGGCAAGAAAACATTTTTATGCTATTTTCTTAAGTCACTAGGCTGTTGTACACTTCATAGACCATGCACAGTGTAGCATAAAGCTACGCACCGGGAAGCCAAAAAAATTGTGTGACTCATATTACAGTAGTGGTATGGAACACAACCTCTGATATTGCTGACGTGAACCTGTCTGGGTATCAGTGCTTCCTCAGGCTGTGTTTAGACATTAGCACTAAGTGACAACAAATTCTATAGTCAGTGACTGCTGTTGCTACTAATCCATGCGAGACGAAACATCAACACTGAGCCATTGGTGGGGTGGGTGGGGGGGGCTGTGCTGACCAGCTTAGTTCTACCAGCAGCACAGCTGTCAGTGGAGACAGGCCGAGGGGAACGAGTATCCCTGAACCATGGGGACAGGAGTGGAAGGAAGGGGACGGCTAGTCAAGGCCTCGCTTTCCCATTTTCTCTGTAGGATAGGGCATTCTGACAGTGGCAGGCTGTCAGAGTATCGCCAGGCTGACATGGAAGTTCAAAATTCATTTTGTGACAGCCGTATCAGCGTAAGCTTTGGACTCTACAACAAATCTGGCACTTAGACACAGTGAGTAGTTTTGACTTGTGCCAGGAGATAAATAGACTGAACTGATAGCAGCAAGGGTCACAGGGAAAACAATTTTCGATTGAGTTGGTTGCAACTGTTACCCTTTGTTCTGTATGAGTTGTCCTGCCCAAGGCCAGGATTCCCCTCCCTGCCCCCCAGGACTGGCTGCTGTGCTAGCAAATGGCATGGGGCACACTCAGTCCAGCCCTGGGCAGAAGGATGCTGGCAGATGCTACTAGCAGTCAGCACTCAATCAGCTGTGTTTGGGGCGGCAAACAGAAACCAAGGACAATTTTCTTCAGATAAAGTATATTCCAGGCACCACTGTTCTGAGTAAGAATTAGCCCAAGGGAGCCTATCTCTTCTTAACCAAATAAAATCTTGGCGTGCTTGATGAAGCGTGAGTACATGTCTATGTGCAATGGTTTGTTCTCAGTTTTCACCCTCCCAGAGCTCTCTGTGGTAAACCTCTCCCTTAATTACCTCTAACCTGGGGTTGCCCAGGAACAGGAATCATTACATTCTGAATTCCGAGTTCTCCACCCCTGATCCCACTTCTCAAGAACTCCTCTACCTGTCTACTTTTTCTTGGTAATTCCATCTATTCCTATCGCCTCGAATATCACTTCTACAGAGGGGAAATTCAAAATCTCTACCGTTCTACTGAACTCATTCCACTTTCCTCGATGTATGCAATCAGTAGCCCGGCAGTTCCACAAACATCCCAAGCAGAAACTCCTACTGAGCCCCTTCACTGACATCGGCTAAGTTGAACCACTGAGCCAGGTGACTGGATTCGATGGCTACTTTCTTTCTCTTGTCTCTTTGCAGTGCTGGTGATGTCTGTCCACAGCCTCCCTTCTGTCCCCCCCATCCTTAAATCTTGTCCGTTACCAGGGTGCTGGTGCGGCCTCTTCTGCAGCCTCATTGCCTCTAGTTTCTCCTCACTTTGACCCAGGATTTCCACGTTACTTATGGACAGCGCCTGCCATCTACCAGCTCATAGCTTCAGGTGTTGCCTGGCGCCTAGCAAGAAAAAAGCTCCAGTCTGCAATGCAGGGCTTGACAATGTGCCCCAGCCTTATTTCCTCCCACGCCCCTACTTGAATATTCTCTGAACAACATCTTTGCTTTTTGTATTTGTGTCTTGGTTCAGTGTTCTGTGCACTGGTCAACATCACTCATCCTTCAAAACACCTCACTACTAGTAATTTTTTTTTTTTTGAGACTAGGTCGAGCTATGTTGCCCGGGGTAGTTCCAATCCTGTGGCAGACTCAAGCGATCCCCAGCCTCAGGTAGCTGGGATTGCAGGTGCCCGCCATGGCACCCGGCTGCTTTTTCGAGATCAGGTCTCACTATATTGCCTGGGGTTGTCTTGTACCCGCAAACTCAAGCGATCCCAAGCCTCTTGTCTCCCAGCGCTTGGACAACAGGTGTGCACCACCATGCCCGGCTCTCCCCGCCCTTTGAAATCCAGCAGCAATGCTTAGATTCTTAAGGCAGAGAAATCTCATTTGTAATATGATTAACTGAATGTTTGCATTCCTTCCCGTAAAGAAGAGGACTCTGGACCCAAAGATCTTGCCATTTACTATTTTCCTCTTATAATCCACAGTGGATGCCCTCAGCAAGTCTTTCATCATTTAAGGACTTGGCTAATCATGCTTAAGAGGCAAAGGAATATAAAGAAGAAAACCAGGCAATTTTATTGGGTACTTTCCCCATGCTATATACTGTGCTGGGCACTTGATAAATAAAGCCAGAATATGATTTACTAGCATCAAGGGGCCTAGCAGAGGAGGAAAGGTGGTGGGTAGGGATAGCCTAGTTTTCTATCACTTCTCTAAGTTCCTGTTCTCAGTTACTGGAACTCAGGATTCAAAGAATGGTTCCAGACTTGTGCTGACTCAGTTCTCTTGACTGTAAACTCAGGATACCACTATCTGCAAAGAATTTTCATATTTCTCCTCCCCACAAAAAACTCGCATACAAGAATTCCACTTTTGCATAACTAGGACTACTGACCCTCACAAAAACATTTCATCTAAAATGTTAGCCATTCCCGTAATCAAAGAAGAATTTCGTCATGAAAGTTAAAGCCAGGAAGAGACTTAGGGAGTCCTCAAGAAAGTAACAATTAAACATAGTCTCCTGCCAGGTCTATAGAAATCTCCACACAGCAGGGGACAGTAAAGTGGGGAGGTTAAGAGTCCTAGCTGAGTGCAGTCAGGTGGATCTGGATGTAAATATTGCTTCACTCTTACTCTTTTTATTTTTTTTGAGACTAGGTTTCACTATTTTTTTGCCCGTGGAACCGCAGGCTCATGTTGCCCAGGGTACCAAAGACACAAGCAATCCCCATTCTCAGCTTCCCAGGTAGCTGGGATTATAGGCGTGCACCACCATGCCCAGCTATTTTTTTGGAATTAGGTCTCACTACATTGCCCGAGTGGGACTCGAACTGTGATCCCTGGTCCCAGTCGCGGCTTCCTAGGCTGCTGCTTACAGGCATGAGCCACCATGCCCGGCCTTCACTCTCACTCTTAACTTAGAAGCTTAACCTCTCCGAGCATGTGTCGTCTCATCCAGTGAGACGTAAGGATTATTTTGCAACTTTTGGGAATGGGGCTGGTTGCAAAGTCCAGGAGGAAGGTAAAAAGCACAGGCATGTGGAAAATTCCACAAGAATACAACTTTGCAGTCATGGTGAGAAAGTCTAGGGCAGGAATACTATGCAGAAAACTGTACTTTAAATTACGGTGCTCCGTCTCCTATGCTCAGCCTTCTCCTGTTCCCCCATCTACCTCCCCCCCCCAAAAAAAAAAAAAAACCACAGATACCTTAAATGTGCATTTGCTTTCCGGATGGACAAGGTGCTGAATTTTATCAATTAAGGTCCTTACAAGCCCGACCAGGATGTTTGCACATGGCATAATATATTTTGTTTGAAAGAGGAGAAAAGCAAATGTAAAAAATGTATGTATCCATGTGGGTCTCTGAAGCTGTGACTTTCAGCTTGGATGGAGTTCAAGAGGACTTCCTTATGCAGAGCACCAAAGGGAAAGCAAACAAATGAAACAACATGGGTCTGTAGCTCTATTGCTGAAACTCACGTGTTTTTGGCTTGTCCATCTTGGAAACACATTTGTCCCACCAACGCAGCAGACTGATCTCCCAAACACTGCAAATGTAAATGACAACAGAGAATATGGACTAGGACAATACTATTAATTTCCTTAAAAAGGAGAACATAGGATTTGCTTTTTCTTTAATTTACTTATCAAGGATTAAACTACCTTTAGTTTTTCACATTGCCTTCTGTGGCCACTCTCTCATTTACTAAATCCCTGAGAGATAACTGCCATGGGAAAGCAGAGTTAGAATCTGCTTATTCAAACAATTTTCTATGGTCCACACTGGGTCACATGAGAACAAGTAGCCAATTTTGCTGTTCTTACTTTTTTCCATAGTTGAGAAAGGAGTCAGTTGATTAAGTTAGAGCAGGAAAGCTAGGACTTGAAAGGGTATAGTGGCAAGGGTGGGTAGGTGGCAGGGAAATAGTTCGTGAGGGATCTTACCCCGGATATCGGTACACCTTCCAAGGCTCCAGCTTTCTAATAAAAATTGAAAACAGAATTGTGAATGATCATAAACATTTGGCCCTATGAACATAACTCAACAGGAATGAACACAGAGAGCAACATGCCAGAGCATGTGGGCAGACAAGACAAAGCAAGTGTTTCAGCTACATGAGTGGTTCAGAGACAGATACTAGAAGTATTTCTAGGATGACGGGAAGGAACAGCATTGGAGAATGGACATGAGACTCTAGGGTAGGAGTCAGGAGACGCGGGCTCTACTCCTGATTAGTTATTGTTAAGCCCTGAGTGGACCTCTAAGACTTCTCTATGCTTCTGTCTATCTACACAAAAAAAGGCCTGGGCTACTGAGGTCAATCAACACCTTGCTGTTATTGCTGTAACTAAGAAAAGACTAACACATCCTTGAAAATGAACACACAAATGGCTACCAAAACAGCATGGAGCATAATTACTTTTGTGGGTTGTATTTTACCACCTAGTCTTTCTACCTGAACTGATCAGCAAGAAACATGAGCGTGTTCAGAGATAGGATGTTATGTGTTCATAGTAAATATCATTCTTGAGGTTTAGATAAGCAAGAGTTACTTTATATCAGGAATAGCACTTCTCATTTTGATTTATATGGGCAGCATTCTAGGACAAGATTGAAGTGGTTGACTGTGAACTTTACCAAACTTGACTTTCAAGAAGATACATATTAATGCAAAGGAATTTGGACTGGTATTAAAGTATTAGGAGAAAGGAAAGTGACCCCAAAATGTGTGGGATGTATAACTTGGATGACCATGAGTCCAAAGCATTGGACTGATAGCTCCTGTGCTACTTGCCAGCCAGTCTCCTAGCCTCTGGGAGCTTCCGGTTCCCTGTCTGTTCTAATGAAGATAAGAACAGAAGCCAACTCACATGGTTATGATGGAAAGGAAATAGTAGCATGTATGTGGAAAGCCTTTGCAAAAGAGAAAATGTCCTCTATATAGTAGATAATTTATTTCTATCATGATTTGGGGTTAATTTAAGACCTGCCATTTTTATTTACCACATATATTCTTAGAAATTCTGAACCTGGATGTGAAAATATGACAGCCTTTAGACTCGTTTTAAATGGGGTCAGAGCAAGCCAGCCAGAGCAGAAAAAGCCACTTTGCCATCTTCCTTAAACTAGGTCAGATCCCTGCACTGGGCCAAACTACCAATATTCCAAGAAGTCAGCAAGAATGAGAAAATTTACCTTGAAAAATCTTACAGATGGAAACTTCCACCTTATGACTCTGTCACCTGGCCATGACCTCATACTTTTCTGAAAGAAACCCCCAATCTTTGTCCCTCCTGGGGACACATTTTGGGTTGCTTTCCTGAACCTGTACTCCCCACACTGCAATTCTCTGCTCTTCCCAGAGAAACACATTTTAGCTAGCCTCTGACCTGCTGTTTGTTTATGAAAGGAAACATGGATAATAAGGCAAAATTTTACAAAGGACTAAAAGTGAGTTAATAGGAAACCTAGAGGTGGTATATCTTAATATTTTTTTCATACTGAAAGAAGTCTTTGTTCACACTATTGAAATTATTAGCAGACAACCAGCAGGATCTACTCTGTGAGGTCAGGCACTTAAGGTGCTCCTTGTTTCTTCACAGGGAGGGGGCTCTGGAGGATGCCTGGGAAAGTCCCCTGTGAAGCATGCAGAAAAAGTGACAGTGCATTTCCAACTAACTGCTGGCCTGAAAGGCTAGTCATGGTATCGTTTAAAATAGATGTTTAGGACATTAAAAAATGACATCTTCTTCCCCTGTATGCTGAAGCGCGAAGTACATGACAATTGTACTTCATAGTAGGGAATCATCCTTTGAATTTCTCCTTACAGGAAACTACCCTACTTTTTATTTTGAAACATTACTCTGTGTCTTGTGAAAGCATAAAACAAATAAGATGATTTTTTTAAAGACCTAAAGCTTGACTGGAGCTTATAATAATTTGAAGGGTCATGGAGATTCTAGACAAATCTGCTTAGTAAGTGGACTTGTGCTTGTTTAAAATGCAATGGAAATGCACTGTATCTTTTCCAAATGAATGAGTAGCATAATTGGTGGGCAACCTACTCACCAGGCTATGAGAGATTTTCTATAGTCAGCAAGGGGGGAGAAAGGGGGACAGAAGCATAATATTTTAAATGCAAGAGAAAAGTAGGCAAGTTAAATGTTTTTTCAACTATCCTCGACACTGCTTCTCAAGAGCAGTTTTTCTCCAACCCAAGTTAGTTTGTTAACAGCTATATAATTATCAAAGTATTTGTATTGTAGAGAAGTGGTGACTAGCTTCCCTGAAAAAAATTCCACGTTGCCTTGAAAGGCTTTAGTAGAAGCACTAAGGAGTTCATGTTCAAGCTTGATCCAGAGCACTTAATGTTCAAACTCTGCTATTAAAATCTGTAAGTAGAGTTCCTGATATTTTTCACGAGATGGCTAAACAACCCTTTTTGCAATTTAGTATAGACTTATTCTAAAGTTTGGTCATGCATTCCAGATTTTTAGCAAACATTTGCCCTAGAGGGGTTCATCCTGGGTGTGTAATCAGAGATAACTCAGTTATGTCAAGCACACTTTTTTTCTGAAACTAGTTTATCTCATGGTTTCAAGGAAAGTCAACAATAAAAATACCCATTGTGGAAAATGGCTCTCGTTAGCAACCTCAAATCAGAAGCAGACTCTGCTTTCAGTTTCTTGGCTAAAGTTATGCTCAGGCTAATAAAGAATCTTATATGAAACATGGTTTGGCCATGAAAAGAAATTCAGCAGGAAAAAATGCCACTAGACTATACAGAGTCCTTCCTATAAATTAAAAGCAGACATCACAATAATTAACTGTTGTTTGGAATAAAAGAATAAACTGGCTTACACATCCCATTCCTCGCTCCATAGCCAAATTAGCCTGTTAACATTTTAAAAGTAATAACACTCCAAGAGAAGACATAATTAAAGTTTATGAAATGTAAAAATCAACTGGTAAAGACTCTAAGATGTTTATGTCACAAAACTAAATAATACTGAGTTCTTAATTTATATACCACCAACATTCACAGGAATAGTACAACTCTCATACTATAATATAGAATACAATTAACTTTTGAATTCTGAAGAGTAAACATTTTCTTGTAAGGGGAAAAAATGTTTTTACCATTAGGCCATAGATCTCAGAAGAACTCCGGACATTTGGAAGAATTTTCAGTGGAATTTCAAAAAACCTGAAGAACAATAAGATTGGATGCATAACACTATTTTTTATTTAAACATCTGGAGACATTTATCTGTATCTAAATGGAAAACATAAATAATAATCTAGGAAATGGATATATTCAAATATAGAGTAAAACAGTAACAATTAAATCAACCAGCAGGACAGCTATATGGTTGGATATTCAACATTTGAACTTCATGCAAAAAAGTCAAAAATAAGAAGCACACAGAGACCAAAGCAGTTTTCTAAAGGAACCTGAACTTTCTTGAAGAATAATGATTTTACATGGCCTATTTTCTATACACGTATGAGACAATAGTCTCTCATAGAAGACACAAATAGACCTTTGCATTATAGTTGAAATATCAACAATGAAAGGTTGGTATTTCACCAACATCTGAACATAGTAAGACATAGATAATAATTAGGTAACATATTTGGAAATGTTTGTTGCGGGCCTAACACAACTCACTCGCAGAGTTCTTTATCCCATTCCAAAGAATGAATGTTGAAAAGCATCGTTCTACTTGCATTTGTTACATCTGTACAATGGACACCTCCGTTGACTCCTCCTGTCAAACACTAGATGGAATAAAAAGGACATAGTCAATTTGTCATTATTTGCAATTGAAGTTACATTTTGTGAAGGCTCTAATTGCAGCATATAAAGCGGAGGGAAGGGACACGTCAATTATTTAATTCTTTAGTTTCCAGGCATGCGTCATATAATCAAAAGGTGACCTACATAGGTAATTAAAAATTTCCTAGTAGCTATGCTAAAAAATATAAAGGAGCAAGTAAAATTAATTTGAATTTAATTGAACTCAATTTATAGAAAATATTTTTGATACAAAGGTACCACTGGGATTTCCCCTTTTGGGGGTGCTCACTGGACTACTGTGTGCATTTCATAGTCACAGTACATTCCAATTCAGGTGAGTCCTGTTAGGTGCCCCACAGGTGAATGTGGCTAAATGACCACCCTATCAGACAGCAAGTTCTAGGTACGTAGTGGCTAAACAAAGACACAGTTCTGTTTTTACCTTCTGATCTTTGGAAACTGCAGTCTTATTAAGCTTCGCAAAGTGAACTACACTGAACAGTTTGCCTCTTCAGCACCTTCCTGAGTCTTCTGCTGCTGCTGTTGCTGCTGCACACTGGGGTTTTATTTATGGTTTGGTGCTTTGTTTTGGAAGAACATATCTCATTGGGCTATCTCTGCATTGACCCACACTGTCCTGAAAGCAGAACTTTAAACTTTCTGTCTAATGGTAGTATCCTTGAGCTTGAAAGGGAAGCACCATTGCTTTCCTCTGGGCAGAGCCCTATGAGGTAAGAAAGGCTCAGAGGAGTCAGGTTGGGGACACAGCCCACGGCGCTCAGTGCTCCATGAGTTCCCTGTTAGCTCCCAGTTCCCACATTCTGCCTCACTCTGGTTCAAGGTAGTTGTCAAACACTTTCAACTGTGACTGACCTGTGACAGGTGCTGGCCATAAGTACAAAGCCCCACCTGGCCTAGTCAAGCAAAGGGAGGAGTGGAGAAAGCACCACTCCTGACAGAGGTTCTGGAAGAGCTGCTCTGTTATCCAACCAGTGGTAGTGACAGTGGGGACAATTTTTTCTTGAAGCTCACTTTGAAGGTGAAAAAAGATGACATATTTAATGATGCATTTACAAGCGAGATTATATGTCCTGGATTTGTTTTCAAATTATCTGTGAGGATGACAGTATGAAGAAAATTGAAACAAAATTGGCCATAGTGGATGAGAGATGTTACTGGTTCATTGTGGTTCAGGTTCACCATAATGGGATTCCTTAGTTTGGGGGAGTACTGGAAAGTACCCCTAATAAAATAAGAGAATGAGAGAAAGAGGGAGAGAGAGAACAAGTTGTGTTAAGATATATTTGGGAACTATCTGAAATGTTCATAATCCTCATCCATGCTCAGCTGAGACAAAAAGATGGTATGTCAGGAATTTTCACATAGTACCACTTAAGTAAGCGACAACTCAATAATGTTGAAAGTAAATGAGAGAAAGTAGCATGTTTTAGCATACTAACCAGCTATTTCTTCTATGAAATGGCTAGTGGAAAAGGAGTATCTGACAGGCAACAAAGAAACACTATCTCTAAGGTACTAATAGCTGAATTACTTGTTCTGGAGATAATCTATCGGAAACATGATTTTGGTAACATCCTCCATTATTACTGAAAGAAGGCAAGAAAAGGGAAGAGAGGAACTAGTTAGAAATGCCTCGCGAATGGAAACTGAAATGTTCTGTCTTTCTTGCATACTTTTTTCTTAATGCTGCCAATCAAAAAGTTTGAAGACTTAGCAGAGAACAGACAGCAGGCAAGACAGGCTACAAAATTTCTCCACAAACACATTAGATTGAAACATACCCAGATAAGCCACGAATCAATGGTCCCAAAAAGAGCTCTATCTTCTTCCACAGCCTTTTGAACTTTTTTCACATTGTCAAGGAGCCAACGAAGTTTCACTGCACTGAAGTAAGTGCTAAGAGGAAGACCTGTCTTGGACTAAAAACAGTTATGAAATTCAGCTAGCAAATTAAATTCATAATGGTTTAAAATAAAGCAAAACACCAGAACCCAAAAAAACCTCAACTAACTACAAAACAGTCAAGAAGCCGAAGGGCAATCCCACAGTACTAGGGTAAAAACACTTATTTCATCGCACAGGAAAACATGTTCATGAACAAAGATAAGAGCGAGAGCTTGCAGTTCAAAGAGCATCCACGTAGCAAGGTAAGAGAGATTTAAATGACACTACGCCCTGTAATCTAGATAGTGAGATAGAAGTTAAATTTCATGATGAGTTAGTGCTAAGTGCAGAATCCAGTCCTAAGCTGCTTTTCATTTTATGTTCCAAGGAAGTGATATTGAAGCTACTGAAAATCAGAGAATACCAAATCAGACTTACGACTATAACCAGAAAATGTGATGTTTCAAAACATGTCAGACTTGACAACAGTACATTTCTGTATGTGAAAAAATATATTTGTACATACACATAGATGCAAATCTCGAAATATCAAATTAGTAGAGAGTATAGTAGAGCTAAAAGACATGCCACATTAAAACAGCACAGTGTTGCTTTGTGTGAGAAAGCAGTTGCTTAAATTCAGTGAATACTTTGCACCAAAGGAGTGTAACTGAATAAAGGATAAAGGGTAAAAGTAAAACACAATATGGGCGGATCGATCTTACTTGAGAACCAGGTCTACTTATTTTTGTTAGTATATTAAATATAAAATTTACTTGATGGCTGATGAAAATGGTTAAGAAAATACATGCATCAAAATGATGCAACCATCTTTCCCTTGCTCTGATCTCTAACTACAGAAAATGATAACATTTCCCTTCTTATCTCCTATTTGTATGTTTACTACAAAAACTGAAAGGAATTTAATACTTTCATGCAAACTGGAAGGGTCTTAACTCATGATTTTCTGACTTTTTAGAAAAAAGGCCCATCTCAAAAACAACGACCAAGAATAATTTTGGAGAATACTCTTTTTTTGATCAGAAGGAACAGGATTATCCCATGAAGCCAACAGTAAAGTAGTATGTAATACCCCGTGTTTTCATGACTATGCAGAAAGTCTAAAAGTTGCCTGAAATGGCATTGGATAGAAAAGCATGCATCCCCTGGAGTAAAGTATGGCTGGAGATGGGCGTGAGGGTTGGGCAGGGTGATAATGAGAACCAAGTAAGAAATGGGTAGAGCTATCTTCAGGGCATGCCTGAAGTTATTTGGGTGAGCAAGGGCAGGAAATGGTTTGTTAAACTGCTGCAATTAAGGGGGTTTGAATATTAGTTTCAGAACCAAGAACCACCAGAAAATGCCATCATTGACAAACAAAAAGGCGATAAAACAAAAAAGCAAGTCTTCCTTTTAGATACTAGAAGGATTTGGCTTTGGCCTTGCTAGGAAAACAGCCCTTTCCTGCTTCAAAAACTGTCTCTCCATTTATCTGAAGAGATCCATATAAAAACTGAAAATAGGGTTATTTTAACAGACATTGTCACATAAAGCAACTGAAAGAGGAGTTCGATAAAGGGAATGGTATGTCTTCCTTTTTCTCTCCCTGGATTCAGTTGCTTAAACACACAGAAGCTTCCAGAACTTTCTCTCAGAAATGGTGAAAAATAAGATGGATGTATTGAGGAAGAAAGTTTGAATTACAGGAAGTAATCCCTAAGGAATATGGCTAAATCCACTGGGACCAGTTCTAATCCACTGCATCCTACCAATTCTGGAGTAGTAATGCTTCAAATTACGACAGGGCAAGAAAGACAAAAAGGTAAAAACTTGAGTTGGCCTTAGTTATCTGTGGAGAAATATTCTAGAAATAGTATCAAATAACTATTGTGCAATAAGATACAAGACACAAAGAGTCTTTCTGGAGAAGTCTCCAAAGTTAAAAAAAAATCACATATACACAATAAAAACAAGCATTCTTATAGTATACATTTGAAGAGATCACTTACCTTAACAAAGTTATTATTTCCTGGGATTCTTTTACTCAGAGTCTCAACAGTAGACTGCGTTCTTAGATCAAGCCACACTAGGGATCAAAAGACAATAGTCTATGTGAAAAACTTCATTAAAAAATGAGGTTTTAATGAAATCACTGTCAGGAATAGGAGACCAATGATTAGTTTCCATAAGCAATTAAAATGCTATAGCTTTCGAAAGGCAGACATTAGAAAATTAGAAATGACTGAGCATCATGTTAGAAGACAGAAGAGATTTTTGAGGGAGTATTTAAAGCTTGTATGCAAAATTACAGACCAAGTTAGGAGAACAATACAAACCTTAGGGGGCTTATTTTGTTTCCTCTTATAGAAAAAAATGGTAATGTTTTGGACAAGGATTTTCTAGGCATTCATGAGTGCAGAGAAAATCTAAATGCCAGGTATGCTAGTTGCCAGCACAGAATGCATAGCCCAGGATCACCAGACCCGTAGAAAGTAGGGATTTGCAAATGTGGGAGCAATTTGTGACAAAGTAGAGAACCTGATACACTATCATTGAGGGAATGATAAGGAATATTCATTACATCAAACTCAAGGTAGGCTAGAACCTGGAATTATTTAAAAACTTACTCAAAGATCACCATTTTTTCTCCATTAGTTAAAAATCTCCATTTTATCAGATCACCATTATCTTTACTAGATAGGTATCACCCACTTGCTGATCCCTTAGTAAAATATTTTCTGTGTCAAGTCAGAAGGTTTGAGAAAGAGAAGGGACTGAATATAAATAGGATACAAAGTAACTGAGAAAGGTAACTAGTCGATGGACTGAGCTTTACTTATCAGTTTTAAATTTTGCACTTAACGTTTATAACATTTAGACTGGCAGTAGTCACTCAGTATTTTTAGGCACTGACTGTGCTCACATAGATGCCGCCTGAAAAGACATGGACCTGTAACATATTTAGAGAGCACCAAAGCCCACTACCTCCGTGAGTGCTGGCAATCACTGTTTAGTTTCATTCATCCTCAATGCTACTAGTCCCTTCTCTTCCCTTAACAACCAGTTAGTTCCTGAAATGATTTCCATCAATTCTTTCTAATGACTTCCACTGGCACGTCCCTCGAGTGTTGTCTGTCCTAGATTTTGACAGTGGCTACCTTGCGCGAGATTTAAGCTGGGGACTTGAGAACACTACACTGGTTTCTGGAAGTGTGAAGAGCAGTGAGAAAGGGCACATCACAACCAAGGAAACAGGAGGACAAAGAGGAAGACCATGGAAATACAGGGGCTAGAGGTGACACCTGATTGGCTGCCCACATCCACTTTGTTTCTCCTGCTTCTGGGAGGAGTATCTCAAATTCTTTTCTGGAAATCAGTCCGCCCTAATCTTCGATTGGGTGGTTTGCCAAGCTATGCCCCTACCTTCATATCCAGTATGGTGTCCTGAGGGTAGGGATAGGTTTAGGAGAGAGCATATGGTCTAGGCAGCTCAATCAAGACTTGTGTTCAGTCAGTGAGCCCCTCGTCCCAGCTGAGCTGAGCAGTGGGCAGCTGGGGCCTGCAGTCCTCATGAAGAGAGAGCTGACGTGGTCTCATCTGGAGCCATCCCCAAAAACACAGACTTGGGGGGATCTGGGTGATACTGTATGATTCTGGCATCAAACATGGCTGTTCTGGAGTGAAGGTTCTATAAGCAAAAGGATCCTTTTTCCTTCATTTAGTAGAGGTTAAGCATTCTATTATGTGCACTGCGATTGATAAAAGCCACTAGCAGCATCATCTTAGAGCTGGCAAGGTCTCCATGTCCAGGAAACAAGGACAGTCTGCTTTCTCAGATGGTAATAATGCATGGAAAGAGTATACCTCCCTCACAGGCAAGCCACCCCAGCAGGTACTAGCAGCCTAACAGCAGTAACTCAGAAAGGTAGAGGAATTTGAGAGAAAAGTTTTCAATCTGCGACTTGGTAGAATTAACAAGCACATCTTTAACCCCAGTGTTTCAAACTGAAGTAGGCTAGAGGTTGAAAATCAATTCAGAGTCTTTCTATGGATTAGCATAACAAACATCAGAGTTCACTGAACCGAGAAACATTTGTTTATGTGGGTTTGCTGAATCATAATGAAAAATATATTTTTTACTGGGGCACATGAACATCACCACTCTAGGCTTTTTGTTTCATGACTCAGAACCTTGATCAGTGTTTCTCTGTATTTAAATGGACATAACCCTGGGGAGCTTACAGATGGACGCCCCAGAAATTCTAGGATAATTGGTCTGGAGGTAGGGTCCAGAGACAAATCACTTGTGTAGACACCCTACTCTAAGAAGAAAACACTGCCAGACTTTGAGCAGTGGTTCTCTCTCTTTTTTTTTTTTTTTTTTTTTTGAGACTAGGTCTCGCTATTTTTGCCCGTGCAACCACAAGCTCACGTTGCCCGGGGTACCACAGACTCAAGCAATCCCCAGCCTCAGCTTCCCAGGTAGTTGGGATTACAGGCGTGTGTCAACATGCCCAGCTATTTTTTTTGGAACTAGGTCTCGCTATGTTGTCGCAAGCGGGACTCGAACCGTGATCCCTGACGCTCACAGGCGCGTGTCACCGTGCCCAGCCAGAGCAGTGGTTCTTACCCAGAAAACATGCCAGAAGCCCCTGGAAAACTTATAGGTAACACATTGCAGGCCATATTTTGCAGGATTCTTGTTGCATTTGTAGGCAAGGAAGGCCTGAGTCTTGCTTTTTGTGATAGGTACCCGAGTAACATTCAGTGTTAGAGAAAAACTTGAGACGTTCCTTCCTAGGGCATATTACTTAGGTCACTGAATTTGTCCCAGTTGATTATTTAAAAACAAAACTAAAGACTGAAAATCAGGCCACTCTGCAAATCCCAGTGACTGGGTAACTAGCACATTGACAAGGCCACCAGGCATTTAGCTCCTTACCTGAAGGCTTGCAACTTTCCACAGTGGTATCCACAGAATTAACCCTTCACCAGAAACAGTCAAAACACTGGATGTGAAATCAGGAGACCGAAGTTCTGAGTCCAACTTTATAACCAACCAGTTCTATGGTTCAAGCCAGACTCTGTACCCTGCTGGGACTACATTTACTGACCATAAAAGCAGGCAGTTGGACTACACGGTCCCTAAAGTTCCCTCTGCTTTCATTACTCCATGGTCCCAGAAAGCTGACCTAATATTTACTATGTTTTTTTTTTTTTGAGCCCAAGAGTTGAAGTCATTAGAATACATGGAATGAATTAGTAAAACTGCCAAAGAGAAAAAAGTCAGTAGTTGGTACACTACTAATTAATTCACAAATGCTCAAATTAATTGAATTAAAAACAAAAAAATTAGAAACTCATTAAAGAAGCTAAGATGACAGAATTAGATTTGCATAGTAAGACACCAAAGCCAAAGAGAAGACCCCAAGCGGGAGAACGAAGCCTCCTTGTGGAGGTAATTTCTGAGAACAATCAAAAGAAGTGCCGGATCCATTTTCCCCAACACATCTGAGTCAGAAGGCTGGGAAGTGAGCAAGAGCCAGAGCACCAATACCTGAGGAAGGGCCAGCAGCTGGAACTGAAGAGCCAGAGGGGACAACGGCAACTGGATCTGAAGGACCAGGAGAAACTGGAGCGGCTGGAGTATTAGGAGAAATAATGGCAATTCATGCTAGAGATGGCCAGATTCAAGGTCTGTGTTCTCTTGTTGACCGCTTAGGGAGTGGTAGGTCATTTGGGCAAGTTCACCAGAACGAACACTTTTCCACACATTCGAGCACAGTAAAAGAAAAGGAAGAGACACGGAGGAGACGAGCAGCAGAGGCAGTCCATCCAGTCAAGTCTCTGGGTCAGCAGCATATTTATCTGGACAAAGGACAAGCCTGGGCAAGCAGGTAGAGCCCCGCTTCTTGTTCGGGATGATGCTGACTTATCTTGTGATGTATACGTGTCCTGCTTACGAAAGTGGCTCAGTTGTTTATTGACTGCCCACCCAAGTGCTGAATTGCAAGGCCGTGTGATGCAGCGAGGGAGCATACAGCTAGAGGGTGTTAGGAAGAAATGCTAAGGAGCACACAATCTTGGGGTGTCTGCGGAATGATTGACAGGGGTGTCTGGGAAGGCCTGGTCCCAAGAAAGCACTTTGCCAGAAGGGTAGCAGGAGATAGTAACCACCCCCACAAAAAGGACCAGCATGTCCAGAGGGAACAGGGAATTGTCAAGCCCCAAAGTCATTTGGAAAAAAAAATAAGAAGGGAAGTAAATGCTAGAGTCCAGAGCACTGGACAGCCTGCTTCTAGAAGGCAAACCCTTTATTTAGACCGAGCAAATTGGATGTAAAGGGTCCAGCCCATCAAATGAATAGGTTAAATAAACCAACTAGATGAGCTGAAACTTTCACTTGTATTCAGTAAAGTCCCATCCAATCTATGTCTGGCTGATTTAGCTTGATTTGAAAAACCAAGTTTTAAGAGCAAAGAAAAATGCAGTTGCTTCAGTATCTATGGCCCAGGGTTGGCTTAGGATGTAGTACTAGCATAGAGGAAGCAATTCTTTTTATTTATACATGTTATCACTTTTGGCTAGCTGCAATAACAGAAGGGGAAAGTTGCTAGAAAAATAAATAAAAATAGCTTAGATGATCTAAGTTGTTTTCTGTTGACTGGAAGCAAAGGTAAATAATATATCTCCTCCCACGTGGCTTGTTAAGAGGAGCTAGCCAGAAGTGAGATGAAGGGGAGTGCCCAGGTGATGAACACACCCCAAGCAAGCATTGCTGACAGTTACAAAAAGTGTATTGTGTCATTTCCCCACAAGAAAGACAATAATAGTAAGACAGTTAATTGCCATGTGTCACCACTTGTCCAAAGCTAAGCTACTAATTAATGTGAGTAAGAAGGTCATTTGCAAAGGGGAAGAGGCAGTATCAATAACTGTCTTTCACTAAAGGATGTCTTAAGAAATTGGGGTAGGGGAGGCAAAAGGAAAATGAAGAGTGGGGTGAGTTAAAATACACATTCACACACACATAAATAGGCTGAATCCTATTTCAGCTCCTAGGTGTAAAAATGTCAAAATGCCAGTGACTGCAACAAATGTACCCTACCTTAAAAGGGCTCTGCATCCCCCCCACCCCAGAATCATCTGTTGCGTATTAATCAATCATTTCAGCTGGCATTTCTAGACAAAAATGGCTATCAGCCATTAAGAACAGAGCCATGGCTAACACTTAGTGACAGCCTGCTTCTAGAAGGTAAGCCCTTACAGGCCTTACAGTCCGCCAAACCGTTTTCAGTACCCTGCAGGGATTAACTCATGGATCTTCCCATCAAACTTATGAGGACTATATTTTTCATTTCTTCAGTTTAACTGTTGAAGGCACAGGCATAGAATGGCAGTAAATAGAAAAGCAAAGACTCTGGATTCCAATCTTTGCTTTTCTATTTACTGCCATTCTATGAAACTAAAACATTTTATGAAACTAAACCTCAATAACATAAGTAAGCTAGGATAAATTCACTGTCTTAAATGGATAGTGAAGAAATCATAAAGATTTGAGACCTCAAAGTTGCAAACTAATTTAGTTTCTTTTTATCTCAACTGGTCAGGGTTGAAAAACCTCAAAATTGCAAACTCTGGCAGTATTTCTTTATAGGCCTGATGGCTGTATGGTGTTCAGGATCTAAGATTTCCATAGAATCATGTAATAAAAGACTTGAAATAATGAAAAAAAGAGTGGATATTCTAGATCTTACAAGGGTAAAAAGTCAGCTCCCTCCCAAAATGGAACAATAAAAGCAAAGCATCCTTTAGTTAAGTCAGGCCACATGTGTTTCATGCCTGGCGATTCGCCATATATGGCTCTCGCTCATCCTGCTGCTTTCAAACACAACTCAGTTCCGAAAAAGATAACCTTGAGTTCAAGGTCCCCTCATATCTCACCAGCTCTAATCATGGAGCCAGGGCTAACCAGAATATAAAAATTAGCTGCGTGCGGTGATCCGCACCTTTAATCCCAGCCTTGGGAGGTTGAGGCTGGGAATTGCTTGAGTCCGCAGGTTTGAGACTACCTTAGGCAACAGAGTGAGATCTAGTCTCAAAAAACAGCCAGGCGTGGTGGCACGTGCCTGAAATCCCAGCTGTCTGGGAGACTGAGGCTAGGGATCACTTGAGTTCACAGGTGATAGATAGATGATAGATAGATAGATAGATAGATAGATAGATAGATAGATAGATAGATAGATAGATAGATAGATAGATAGATAGATAGATAGATAGATAGATAGATAGATAGATAGATAGATAGATAGATAGATATCAATATATAGATAGATATCAATATATATAAAGCAAAAGAAATGAGTCATATTTAGATAGATAGATAGATAGATATCAATATATAGATAGATAGATATCTATATATATATATATAAAGCAAAAGAAATGAGTCATATTTAGAATCGCAGAACATCTCATGAAGAATTGTGTCATGGGGACCCTGAAATCCATCATCTTAGAAAAAAGTTAATTATATCATTTATATAGGGAGAAATAGTTCAGAAATGAATGATTTATTGGTGGTTTTCTTGACTATAAAAAGATCTTCCAATCAATGACCCTTGCCTCCCTGGATACTCATCTTTAGTACAAATAATATTGTTATATTAAAACATGATTGGTGCTCTACAGGAACCTACTAGAGGGATGGACATATCTTGCTAGTCTTGCCATGCACACCAATCCACTGCAGTAGTGGGTGACAAAACCTGGCCAAGAAGAGGGGGAGGCTGTGGGCCATCCTACAGGCCAGAATATGCCACTGGTATTATGTGCAGAGGAACACACTAAATTTCACTGAAGCAAGTCTTCTCCACTTGACATTTGAACAACTGGGTAATTCTGTGCTTCTTTATCAGTGGAGTCTACGGTGTTATCGGTAAACTTAAACCTTTTTAAAATAACACTCAATTGTTAAAATAAACAAATAATCGGTTTGGGGCAGGAAAATGCACAGAAAGATGTGGTGGGCAGCAGAGGGAACACTTTGGAAAAGAATCTTGATGAAGATAACGCTAAAAGGGAGAGAGGAAAGTACCAGAGTGATGAGAATAACAGAAGAAAGGCAGGAGAAGGCAAAGACCTGCTTCAGATCCAGGACCACAAAGCTCCTGCACTCTACCAGTAGGGTCACCAAGGGTGCATCATGGCAGGGTGACTGGGAAGTAGCCATGCAAATGACACTTCTCCATTTGAGGTACAACGCCAACACTCCCCTCTCTCATCACAGAATTAACACACGCATTCAGAAACTACATGAAACTTCTAGAACAGTTCACTTGTGCCTCAATGGACCCATTTATGCTTTTCTGTGTTTATAATTAGATCCATTATGAAAGATGTCAGTAAACAGCACACCTTTATTGCAATTGAGAACAGAACAGCCTTTCTCTGCCTTAAATTTTAACAAGTTTATTTTGCATCTATTAATAGTACCTTGAAATTCTAAGTACTGTACTAAGGGGTTAGTGAGCTGACTGCTTATCCAGGATCCCTGAGCCATAAAAAAAGGCCACACAGAAGGCAATTTTTAAAAAAGAAAAAAGAGACCTGTAGACTGTTCTCATTTGCCTCTCTATAACAAATACCACACATCAGTTATATGATTAGTAAGCAGAGAGAAAGAGAGAGAGAGAGAGTGGAAGAGAAATCCAGGCTTAGAGTAACAGATTTACAAGACAAAGAGACAAAGAGACATGGAAGAAAGAAAACATACATCAAGAAGAAAAAAATATAAAATCCAGGAACTGTGATATAAACAAAGACAAGTAGTTCAAAGTCAAATATGTCTGAGACATGTGTTTCCATCAGTCCCACCTTGTGTTTGTTTTAAGATAAAGTCGTTGGAGATTTACTGTTACTTAAAAATTTACTACTACATTGATATTCTCACCTGAAGATCTGCCTGGAGATATGACACCTTAGTGTTTTCCTGAATGAAATAAAATTGAAGGCTGAATCTAGCCTTGTCATTACCTAGTAGCCTCACTTCCCAGTTAATTATTCCTGCTCTCTTGACTTCTATTCTATTTTTCTCTGACTACTTTATACTTTTCCTTTTATCTCCTGGAGATAAAATATGTTTTCTGTGTACATATGTTTTCTGTGTAACAATCTTGTTTCTTTGTTTGTTAGTTTTTGAGACTAGGTCTCACTAGTGGAACCGCAGGCTCTCATTTGAGACTAGGTCTCGCTGTGGAACCGGGGTACCACAGACTCAAGCAATCCAAGCCTCAGCCTCCCAGGTAGCTGGGATTACAGGCGTGTGCCACCACACCCAGCTCTATTTTTTTAGAACTAGGTCTCACTATGGGTCCCAGGCAGGACTCAAACCGCGATCCCTCACCCCGGCTGCTTCATAGGCTGAAGTTTACAGGCACAAGCCACCGTGCCCAGCCTGTGTAACAATCTTGGCTGAGGATCATGGTGCTTCTTGAATAGGTGACTTGATATCTGCCATGCACTTGCAAAAAACAGTATACTTATCTTTCCTTTTCTTCTAGGGCTCCAATTATAAATAAGCTAGACTTAATTTACCCCATATTTCTCTTAGATTTCCCTGTATTTTCTAAATCTTTGTCTTTCTATACTTTAATATGATTATTTACTTCTGCTCAATCTCTCTCCCATTTCACGAATTCATCTTCAGCTGTGTCTAACCTGATGTAACCTCACCAATTGAATCTTTAATATAGCTCTAGAAATTCTATTTTAAAATTTCCAATTTTAGGAGTTGGGGTGACCTGGGGGGAGAAGGAAAGGGGAGAAGGATAAAGGGTACAATATGGAAGGGAGGGCCAAAGCTAAGGGGAATGACAACTGTACAAATATAACCGATATAATACAAAAGTTACAAAATAAAAATTTAAAAATTAAAAGAAAGTAAAATTTCCATTTTTTTGGTTCAGATTATTTGTATTGTCACTGAATTTCTGAACTTGTTAATTATGGCCATTTCAGTCTGTTAATCGGGATTTTCTATGCGGTATTTCTAAAGTCACTTGTTTCTGTTGTATTTTATTTATTTTCTATCCCCTCCCCTGCTTCTGTTGGCTTTTAGTCATGTTTTGTGTGCCTGATTACTTTTTTATAGGAAACTAGAGATTGTATGCAAAAAATTCTAGCAATAATTTCCCTCCAAAACCAGTTGATTTATTTTTATTTCTGAAAGGAAGTTTCACTAGGAGTATAAGTAATTTCAGTTTATCGTAACCAAAACAGGATTTAAAGTTATTTGAATCTGGGCTTCAACTCCTGTGGGCTTGGTATATTCCTAGTGTGCCCTGTTTCTAGGATTGACCCCTTATAATGTCTATCAAAGGTCTGGGGTGTTTCTCCTTCCAACCCTGCCAGTCATTGATTCTACCTTTTGCCTTCCTATCTTTAGGAGCCTATGAAATCACTGCTTAGCCTCTGAGATTCGCCTTTCAGATTTCTCTAAGAAATAAGTAATGCTAATACTAGGCTTACATACTGGACCCTCCTCTCCTGGATCCTAGTCTTAATAATTCCTCGCTGTGTTGGTAGGGAACCTTCTAGTCGATGAGTACCCTTTCTAGCCAGAAGATGTATATTTTTTGAGATGGTGGAGTCCAGTATTTCCAGCTGTTCTCAGCAGAATTGTGCATTTGAAATAACCAATCCCACATCCGTGGGAAGCTAAACTCCCCTTGAGTATCCACTTGATCCAATGTGTCACAGTATAGCATGTCTATCCTACTTTGCCTAGCTTTCAGATCCTCTAGATCCTGACCAACCCTTATCCAAATTAGAAGATAAGCTTTTGGTTTGGAGAGGTTTATATTCAGACTGTGGCTTTACCTCTATGGCTACATGACATTGAATAAGTTATATAACTTTTCCATAACTCATTTGTAAAACAAGGCTAGTAAAATGCTACACAAGGGTGTTGAGATTAAATATTATGGGTAAGGTATTTAGTACAATCCCTAGTGCATACTTAACAACAGTTATTACTTATTGAGCACTGCTAGTTCAACTATAACTAATAAATAGTAAGTCATGCATGCTTGAATCTAATCAGATTCTTCACTCCTTGGTGAAATACGTATACACATTTTGACCTTCATAATCTGCTTACACTGTTCCTCAAATCTGCCTTTCCTTAATGTAATCACATTCTCCAAAGGCTTCAAATGGAGGTCAGCTTCCCCCAAAGATATGCCAAAAACTCAAATTCCATATTGGTATGCACTTGCTCTAATTTCTATTCAGTTTAGCAGCACACTATTTACAACTATTACTGAATTTTGTAGTAAACTCTTTCCAAAACTAGATTATACAGCGTTACCAAAACAGCCAATAATTAGTATCCTTTATAACACCAAGCATAGCATCAAAGAAATAAGAGGTTCTTTAAATGTAGACAAGGTTCAATGCAGAAAAAATGTTCTTGGTATATCATAGGCACAGTTTGCGTTAACACTCCAAAGCACACAGATGGGGGAGGGGTAGAGAGGGACACACAGAAGAAAAGGACATGAATAAATAAGTACATCACAGAAGAAATGTTTGGTAACATATTTACTGAAATCCTCCACTATAAGCATAACTTTAACTAGCTTAGTTGCGATATTTTCAAACAACAACTCAAAGTTCAAAGTTGCATTTTTTACAATTTAAAGTTTAACAGGAACTTTCTTTCTAGAAAGGGCCTTAAGTAGACACTTTCTTTCACAGGGGAAAAAAAATAAAAGGCAAACTCCAACTTGTTCAAAAATTTGATTAACATCTTTCAGAAACTGCTCCTAATGGCAAAGCATTACAATTAAAATGCTCTACTTTTATTTAAAATAAGATGTTCATGAGAATCAGAGCAAAATATATAGAGATGTACTTTTGTGTAAGAGGCCCTTTGGTTGCAATTCTTTGATGTTTTTTGAGTCTTTATTTTTTTAAATCACAAATACAGAAGATCTACTAAATGTTTTCTTAAAACAGTAACGTCAATTATCTTAATTTTCCATATAGAATATTTTTGAAGAATGCATGCTGCTCTTACTAGTAACTTTTCGCTCTATTTTCACCTTGAATATTACTCTCTTCTCATCAAAACTAAGCTAACTATACTACTAAAGTAACTATAAAGTGGAAAGAACTCATTCTATACATTATCCATCTTTCTGCCTTCTCCCACCCCCCCCTCCTGAGCAGTATTTTGACATATAAAATATATGCTTTGATTTGTGACAGAATGATACCTTTCAGTGGTTGTAGATTTAGAAAAAAAATTTCTTTTTAGGAAGTGTCATTCAGTGCTCAGTTGTCACATGCAAGGAGTGATGTGAAAATACACTCATGGTGTTTACATTTAATAGCTGTAATATCAAACAGGGGTATGTTTGAGGTTTTGACATTTGGGTCTCCTGCTGAAAAATACAAATTTGTACCAGGTGCTAATATTTTGAGATTGAATTTTCAATTCAGATTCCCACATGGGAGGAATATCTGTACAAGTACTTTACAGAGAAACCACTGTAACTACGTGTAATTTTAACTTGAGGGGAAGAGGAGGTGAGATTCCATTCAGGTGTCAGCAACTCTAGGGATTATGAAATGACTCTGGCAACACTGATTCGTTTTTGTAATACAAATCATCCAGAAAGGGTGAGAGCATGAGAGAGAGTTAATTCAATATGTGAAGAAATAGCTGAAAATGGTAAATATGTAATAACTAATTTCTTGGAAGACTCATCTGCACATCGCATGAGATTTTAGGAAACAGGACTGCATGCTTTTTTTAGGCAGAAATTTTAGTATGACAGCATTTGCAAGTGGAGCAAGGCCTCGCTTTTGACCTTCCTGCATGCCAGCTTACCCACAGCGTTGTAGAGCGGTTCTCCGGTCAGCTTGTCCCAGACTACTGTGGTTTCCCTCTGGTTACTAACACCAATAGCTTTAAAGGGAATGTTAAACAGAAGGGAGTAGAAAATTAAACAAGGCGAAAACGACTTCAGAATAGTTTTCATGTTTTTTCACAAGCACAACTAAACATAACAATTCAAAAAAAAATTTTGGAATGTCTGTAGTGTTTATTTTCTTTGAGTGACCCTGGAAAAAATGAACACCCAATATCAAGTGTTTCATTTTATTTCTACAGCTTTCTTCCCCCTTCACTACCAACATAGGATGAGATGCACCCAGGTAAATATCCAAATGAAAAGTTCCCAGGTTGCCTCATAAAAGGGGAATGTTGTGACTTTACAAATTTATAGTAACTAATTTATTATGGTGAGGAGACCAACATTCACTTTATTCCTTTATTTACTAACTGCTACAAGAAATTTCCATGTGCATGTGTATGTCTACATGTGAGAATGTCTGCATTTTAAGATAAGGCCACAGATAAAAATTCCCTCATACCGGCAACCTCATAGCGTGGTTAGTTTGAAACGTAGTTTTACTCCTAGATTTCAATGGTTTGTTACAAGGCATAGAGTTTGGATCAGGTGTAAATATAACAAGTAATCGAACTTACATGATAATGACCAACATACAATTTAAGAGCTATAGTTCCAGTAAATTACTCTCAGTAACACACTAATCCATGCTATCTTACTCAATTCAGCATGGCTCAGCTGAGTCAGAGGTTGACTTGGCTGTATATTAGAATCAAGTGCAGAATTAAAAAAAAAAAGCCGGACACGGTGGCGTGTGCCTGTAATCCAAGCGCTGGGAGACAAGAGGTCAGGAATCACTTGAGTTCGCAGGTTCAAAACTACCCTGGGCAACATAGCAAGACCTGGTCTTGAAAAGCAGCCAGGCACGGTGGTGAGTGCCTGTAATCCCAGCTACCTGGGAGGCTGAGGCTGGGGATCACTTGAGTCCATGGGATGAGGATTACCTCAGGACAAGGACTACCCCCAGGCAATATAGTGAGACCTAGTCTCAAAAAAAAAAGTGCCCAGGTCTGGCTAAACCATTCCATTTTAACAGCCTGGGGTGGAATCTGAGCATTTGGTCACCCTGCGTGAATCCAATGTGCAGCCCAGACTAAATACATTGCTAAAGGAGCAAGCTCTTCCAGCATTTAAGATGAGGACAAACCTTCAAGGTGATAGATTCAAGGGCAAACCTTGGGCTCAAATCTCCAGTAGAATCACCTATCTCATGACCTTTCAAATAGCAAATCCAGTGATAAGATAGTCACACCTCAAGCACACAAATCTCTATTGTATAGCTTTGCTAATAAAAAAAAATTCTTCTCCTTGTAGCTTACCTCTACAGGTTTTAGCTATATTCTTTGGAGTTACTTAGAACAAGATTGGTTCTTCCTCCACATCCAGTCTTTCACAACTTTGAAATAAGGATTCTGTTCCTTAAGTCTTCTCTTCCCCTGTCTAGGTTAAATAATCCAATTTCCTTCAACTGCTTCCCATGGGGCAGGGTTTATAGTTTATCCTCTCTCCTTGGAAAATGCAACTGTCTGTATTATTAAATTGTACACCCCAAATAAAACACAGAGCTAATGGGAACCAGCACATGCCTTGTTTTAAACAGCCATGCAGTGAATTGGCTTACTCAAACACCTTTTCTAGAAGCAAAAAGATGAGAGCTTTGACTCCACAGGAATTTAGAGGCGTTGGGTGAAAGGCTGGAAGTCTTTTAACAGGGGACAAACAAGTTGGATGGGAATGACGGAGGAAGAGAAATGAGGGTGGGGGGGTGGAGGGGCTAGGATAGGATGTGACCTGATCCTGATCACATGGTAGCCTGAGGAGGGGGTACGTGCCCCCTGGGAAGAGGGGCCTCAGGCAGGGTGGCAGTTGCCTTCCCTCCTGTTGGAGAGAAAGGGAGAGGAGAGTCAGACATTTAAATAGAAGAACAGAACACTGAGGCCCCAGTGCATCAACTTTCTCTGTGAATTATTAGCACATGGGTTATCTGCTGAATCAGAATCAGCAAAAAGAGGTTCATGTATACGGAGCGCAAGTCCTCAGAGTTCAGAACCCCAGACTGCTGGAGTTCCAATTCCAATTTCCCTGTTCCTGAGCAGTGGGACCCTAGGTCTTAGTTTTCTTAGTTATAAAATGAAGCTAATCATGTCCCCATCTTAAAGGGTTCCAGTGAGGGGGCCCAGAGCTAATGCATATTCAAACAGTGCCTGGCACAAGGTAAGCCTCACACACGTTACTGCTGCCATGTACTGAGGAGAATAGTGTAACAGGTGCAGAAAATGGGAGCAAGCTTTGTAGGGCACACAAGGCACCATAAAGACCTCAGACATGGGTTGCTAAATTGGGGTAGTGTAGATGAGCTACTTTTGTGACAGTCCTCAGTGGGCTCACCCTGAATTCAGGACGCACAACCTCTATTCCTCCTGACATCCACTTCCCACAAACAAGCTGGCTGCTCCCTTACTGACAGCCTTCAGTCTACAAAGGATGCTTCTCAACTACCTTTCTTTACTGGCTTATTCACACTTGTATACAGAATGGAATCTAGAGCTAGTTGCATCTGTTTCCTCATCCCCAGCCCCTACCCGACACCTCCCTCTTTCCCCTCTCTCCTAATTTCGTTCCTTCTCCAGTACCATCACTTGTCTCTCAGACTTCAAAAGGCCAGTGAAATAGCTTCTCTGATGTCTTCATTCTTGTCAAGTCACAATTGCCTCGAGTACTGATTCCCCTCAGCGCGTACAGGTGTCTTAGGGAGGCATATATAGTGCCTCTGAACTTTTTTTTTTTTTGATGTTTAACTTTTTTTTCTTTTTTAAGAAAAACATTTCTGGCTGCTAATCTCAGCACAAGAGCCTTTCCAAGGAGTTCCTCATATCTGCCCTCAAGATTATATGCAGGCTTCTCCACACTGGTTCATCAGCACCATTTCAAGCTCAGGAAAGTTACAAGTATACATTTCCGGTTCGCACCGTCTTTTAGTTGCAGATACTGTAATCACTGGCATACATAAAACTCAATGTATTACTCTCCTCTCTGGCAGGCTTGTATTTCACCTGCACATTCCTTTGCAGGGGATTTTTTTTCCTTTACAGCCACTAGTAAAATGAACTAATTAAATGCTACTTTTGAAGTCTGGTTAAATTTTGCTTAAAATTACCTGTGAAAAGGTATAATCACAGTTAAGAAAATATACTTACTGAGGGGGGAAAAAAACTTTAGAAATACTCCAGGGTATTAATAATTGGATTTATGGATGACATGAATCTTTTAAAAATAAAACCATAATTTGCAACTGGAGCATGTTTTTGACAAAACACACATATCGAAAAAACAAATAATTTGCAACTGGAGCATGTTTTTGACAAAACACACATATCGAAAAAACAAATAAATAAGAGCCCCAGAAGAAGATTGTGGGGCTACTAAAAATGCCCTGTGGAGATATAAAGCTTAAGAAAACGGCCTCTGGAAGGTCGGTGCTTGAGGTAACTTCTAACAATTGAGGTGTGGCTGCTGCTGGGAATTACCTGCGAGAATGAGGTACCTTTCTGAGGTCTAGAGAGCAGAAGTCTGAGAGGTGATGGAAATGTGTGTAAATATGTTGGACAGAATGGCTGTTAGGTCTTGATTTCCTATACTACTGAGATAACTACTTTTGCTACAGAGAATCTAATGGTTGAGCCTTTTATGCCCTCAGCTCTGTAACAATTTATGTTGTGCTTTGCTTGTATCACTTGAGAGAGGATGAATGAGACCAATGTAATTTGTGATATTTTGTATTTCCTTCAGTCAAGTGGCAATAAACAGAGTTGCCCCAACTCTAAAGAAGCAGGTTATTCCTTCTCTTGGGCTGGCATGTATGGTGATCAGCTGCAGAGTGAACTTTCCTTTTGGAGGCATCGCTCCTAAGAACCTGGCATTAACAAGCTTTCTGATAGTTGAGGACAATTAGCTATGATGAAATCTGTTAATGGTGATCAGGTAAGACTGTGAAGAATTTGCTCTTTAGGTGGAAAAGTTTGTTTATTTGCCATACTTGGAAATAAGAACTGAAGTGGCTTGTGAGGTTATTGTCAATGTGGTTCAGAAAAAAGACGGGAAGTATGCTTTAATGCTGTCCACCTGTGATAAGTTCCCTTTCCTCATTTCCAAGTAGGCCTAGGTGATAGAAGATTCTTTACAGCCTTCGTAGTGTGTGATCTGGAGTTTTATATAAGCGAGCAAAGGGTGGCCCTTGGCTGTGCCAATACAGTCAGTTAGCTGGGAAAAAAGTTAGTATAACTGACCTGTTGTGGAGGAGCTAATGTGATGCTCTCTTCCTTGGCCATAGGCTGACAATTGTTAAGAAGGATGGGCTGGGTCACTATGGCTGCTGTTTGAGCTTCACAGTGGCCAGATCAGAGGAGCACAGAAACTAACAGACCAGTTATAGGACAAGTGGAGGACCAATCACTTGAACAAGCGTTGTGTGTCATCTGTATATGCACCACAAAAACTAGACCAAAAAAATAGTCCCTGACAGAAGACTAGCAGGTTGCAGCCTGCCTTCTTTGTAAGGGTGGGGCGGGGGTGTAGAATGATATCCAAACCAGGAATCTACATCCTGAACCAGCCACCTCGATTATTTGTCTTTGGTAATGAATCTTTTGACAATGGAATGTGTTACTGAATGCCTCTTACGTGTGCATGCTGTTCAGACTGAAAATATGTAAGAACAGTTCAAGGACACAACTGAAAATCACTCTGACACACAACTCATCTGAAAATCAGCGACTGCAACTCTAGAAGAAGTTTGAAAGATCTAGAGCTAGAGGAGGGCTATCCTGGGATGGGGTAGAAGGAGAACCCCAGGGAATGCAATGATATAATATACATATACATAATATACTTATATGCAGGAATATATAAACAACAAAATGATTAATAAAAAAGTTTGAGCATTTGCACTTAGAAACAAGGATAAAATAGGTGTATAATAAAAAGCTCTTAGCAAAATATCAAATCATAAATGGGTGTTTCTTTTAAAATCTGCAATGAGAGAAATAACATTATTATTATAACTTTCCATTAATTTGTGACTACTGGATTAACATCTGCATCTGCTTACTGATTGTAAGTGGTATGACTGTTCTTGAACTGGCAAGTGCTGTAGAGAACTAGCACACTAGCACACAGTAGGCACTCTATGGGTAGGCTGGACGGATGGTTTGCGTTTAGTCTATTTTAAAATGAGTTTTACTTATACAAGTAGGGGAAAGCCTGGTGAAAAAATTCAAGTTTCAACTGATGAGACATAGTAAGTTCCCTATCTAGAACCATTAATACTCCTTGAATGATAAACTTGGAAAATTTTAATTGCAAAAACATGGTCATTATCCTATGTTTTCACCCTTTGTACTAGTATATCAATCTTAGATGAATGGCTTATTTTTCTCCTTGTGTGAAGGACACAAACCATTCTTAGATAGTCTATTGAAGCTTTTAGGAATTAATAGAGATCTATAAGAATCAAACACAAACAATTAATCCAGGGAGATTTTACAAGTAAACTGTGTTGATTCCAAATAGCCCCCCAAACTGCTCTTTCTTCCATTCTCTCCTCAGTAAAAAGCATCCCCATCTATTCAGGAGCTGCAGAAAAAAAAACCCAACCATCATTTCTAACTCAACACTTCCCTTGTCACTCCCACCCTCCTACTCTCTACTGCCCTAACATCCAGCCCATTAGCAAGCCCTGGTCATTTCCCCTCATGGTTATCTACAGCTTCCACCATTAGTCACAGCATCAATTCCTCTCTAGGGAGACAGCAGCCACCCTGGTTCTGTGTGTCCATATTTACTCTCCGACTGTCTACTCTCCACACCGACCTACACAGCACTCAGGAAACTTTTTAAATGGTAAAGTCAGATAGTGCCATCCCGTACTGCCTTGCTTACAAGCATCTCATGGCTCCCTGGGATACTAACACTCTAAGTCCTAACTATGGCTGACCGGGACCTGATGATCCCTGTCCTAATTTCAGATCCTCCTGAAACCCTTTATTCACCTACCCTCAGCCCTCAACAGATCTTACTCTGCCTTCTTTCCCATCCAGGAATGTGCCCCACCACAGGATCTCTGCATTCAATTTGGTGCTGAAAGAAGCACTAAATGACCATGACTAAGACAATCACACCATGGGGTAAAAGAGTCTATTAAAAATACCTTTTATGTTGGAAATATCAATATTGAGCTGTCCAAGTTTCTCACACGTTTTCTCTATACACTCATAGACAGACTGAAGAATTTCCTTAGGGTCTTGCTCCACCCATCTTTGAACAAAAGAATGCATTAGGTTAGTCCATTAGGAAGCAATACAAATGCCATTTATTGCTCTAGAATTGTTCGCTTACAAGAGTGTGGCTGGGGGATCAACAATTACGCAATCATGTATTGTACAAAATCCAAAAATAAAAACATTATATATAAAAAAAACAAGAGTGTGGCTGGTGCATAAAGGAAATCATACAGGCAAAGCAAGGCCTATCTAATATTCTTTAAAAAAGAAATAATTTCCAAAAGTCTAGTTCCCTTATATTTTTATTATTCTTTATACAGTAATTGATCACTTGAAAAGAAGCAAGTCATAGTGAACATCGCATTTCTAATTTTCTTTCAAATTCAGTAAGAAATCAGTGCCCAAATTCTCTTTTCATGCAGGTTTGATGAATTTTGATAAAATGCATATATTTCACTCCTTATTTCTAAGTAAATGTATTTATTTAGCAAAAGGAATTTTGAAAAGGCAAGTAATATACTAATCTTGTTTGCCATTTCCCACCAAACTAATTTGCTAGAATTTAGAGGAAAATTTTTTTTCAAAATTTATTTATTTATTTTAAAAATTTATTTATTTACTTTTTCAAGCAGGCAGCTCACTGCCTGTTGAGTTTTTGGAAATACATATACTCGGCTAACCAACATCAGGCAAGATGAGAAGTTTCCTCATTTTAGAACGTTCTTTCACATCAATCACATACCCCACAGGACAACCAGTTTTCTGGTTTCTATCATCCTAGATTAATTTTTTTTTACAATTTTTTCTTTTTTAGTTTTGTTACTTATTTTAGATTAATTTTTAACTGCTTTTGAATTCAAGAAAGAGTCACACAAGAGTATGTATTCTTTTGGATCCAGCTCCTTTCAGTTTTCATCCTATCAATGAGATTCATGCATATTGTGGCATGTATCAGTTCACTGTTTAAAAAATTGCTGAATACCATTTGATTGTCATCCATTCTACTGATGATAGATACTTGGGTTGTTTCCAATTTGGGCTATTATGAATAAAGCTGCTATAACACTCATGTATAAATCCTTTTATAGACATATGCTTTCAATTTCTCTTATATAAATTCTGAAGTGTGGAATAGTCCAGATGTATGGTTCATTTCATACAGCATTAACAGAATTTTTGAAAGTAGTTGCATTATAAACACCATTAAATTTTAAAGAGTATACTTAACATTATATTTATTCATGATTACTACATGTGAAATTTATTCCAAACAGGGTCATTTATGATGAGATATGTGACTGCTTTAAAAAAAAAAAAAAGACGATTTAAGGAGAAAAAAAACCTTATATTCAAATCAGCTAAGCAGCAGTTTGGATGACTTCAAAGTCAAAATCAAATCAAATCAAAGTCAAATCAAAATCAAATCAAAGTCAAAGGTAAATTTTCTGATATTTTATACTCTTTTGCTGTATCACTTTATTACCCCTTCCTTTTCTATCATTGAATTACTAAACCATTAAATCCCCCAAAGAGTTCAGCTGCACTCCCAGAACACTGATATCCCCCAAACCTTCTCAGGAGGGTATCTGGTAAAGCTTACTTTACAAAACTATTGAGCAGGTAGGGTGAGTTAAACTAATAGACATGATGTATCTTTATATATTAAAGGTTTACATATCCAAATTATAAAGATTTACATACCCTTCTTTTGGAAACTCTTGTTTTATTTCTACTTGATGATGACTAAGTAGTTCGGCTGTTTTTGAATTGAAAACCTGAAAAACACAGTGCAATATTAGGGTGAAAATGCAGGTAGAGATAGATGTTTAAAGTTATTCACTGATAGTACAATGAGATGACACCCACAATGTTCTACTTTCCCTTCAGAGAGAATCATGTAAGTTCTAAGGTAGCTTCAGAAATAATAATACCTCGTCTACGGCCATACCACCCTGAACGCGCCCGATCTCGTCTGATCTCGGAAGCTAAGCAGGGTCGGGCCTGGTTAGTACTTGGATGGAAGAAATAATAATACCTCTTTAGGCTAGTAGAAACCTATTAAAGATAAGGCATAAAAGGAATTCCATTTCTTTAAAAAAAAAAAAAAAGAAAATGGTCCCAGATGTAGAAAGTTAATATATTAACTAGTAACATGGGCTGTTTTTAGAGCATAGGAAAGCAAAGAATTAAATAAAGCTGGATAAAATGCTGATGGTGATGACCTGAGATTCCCCCATGTATTCATCTTGAGTGTGGTGACTCAGAGTCCTACATGGTCAGGCACGGAAGCATACTGTGCAAATTCCTGTGAAGGGACATGCAGTAATGCAGCTAGATCTTACAATAGGTAAACAGAGGCAGATCTGAGAAGTGTGTACTGGTATCATAGGCTGAAGCTTACAGGCATGAGCCACCGTGCCCGGCTGATTTGTGCATTGGAAAAACTCTAGTAGGAGAGTTTTTTTTTATTCTTAATGCTGCTTCTGAGGTCGACTCTCAAATCCTCAAAGGGGTCTGGGTGAAGAAACAAGGTGCACCTTTTTGCAGGTTAAATTCCTAAAGACCCCAATAGCAGAACTATTGTGAGTGGAGTGCGAGTCCTCTTCTACCACCTCTGAGGTTTCACTAGACTAATTTCAGGACCTGCATGCTAAAAATGGGTTTACAGGCTTTGGAATAGGCACCGGAAAGGGAAGGACTTTGATAAGTTCTGTCATAGCGAACCATGACACCATGGGAACACACGGTATTTGCACATGACAGGACCCCTCCACTTCTTTACAGCTCTGAATCAGAGGAGAAAGCTACCATCACCTGTAGGTATCAAAAGTTTGACCCCACACCCCGCTCCCAAGTTTGTGGGACACTTTTTAGATTCAATATATTTAGAATCTGCAACTTTCTGACTGCAGCTCTGACCAACAGAAATATAATGCAAACCACAAATGCATGCCACATAAATTTCAATTTTTTGATTAAAACAGTAATAAGAAACAGCTGAGTTTAATTTTGCTAACACAATTGAAGCCAATAAATCTACAAGTTGTTCTAATATATGACCAATATAAAAATAAAAATGAGCTTTTATATCTTTTTAGTACGAGGTCTTTGAAATCTCTGAGATAGTTTATACTTATTGTCTACCGCAATTCAAACTAGCCACATTTGAAGTGATCAATAACCACAAGTCGCTAGTGGCTACTACTGACAATGAAGCTCTGGAATCTTGTTTTTCTTATTTATTTGGGTTCATGTGAAGAATGGCAATAAAATCTCCTGCTTGTCCATTTGTTGACAAGTGGGCAAGTGTACAAAAAAAAAAAAAAGGCTGAGGATGATGTTTCCACCATCTTCTATGGCTGGAGAGTAACTAACTCCATATGAGAACACTTTGCCCAGGAGTTGAGAAAGGCTGTTGGCCCTTTTTCTAGGCGATTTCCAAGGCCACTGTCAATGAAAGATGGTAGTGGCTATCATCTGCTTTATAAAGTGTCTGGCGTGGTTGTTTTCAAAAATCACTCGATAGTAAGGGAGTCAACTCCTCCTTTACAGATGCCTCTCATCTTTTTCTTGTTTTCAAGTTTGAAATTCACCAAGCTGAAGTCAGTTAAACCTTCCAACTCACTACAGCACATGATAGATGATTCCTTAAAAAAAAAAAAAAAAACACAACTGAAAGTAACATTTTAAGACATGATGAGTACATGGGAGCTAGAACAGATTCGAGAAATCCTCTGGGTCAGAGGTTTCAAAATATGTCCCCTGCCTCTCCAGGGCCTTTCGGAAGCTGGGAAGAAGGGACAGGCCAGCTGGACCATAGTCTACCTTCGATTTTATTGATGTGGACTTCCAGATTCAAACTCTCAAGAAAAGAGCTTAACAATGGACTTCCAAGGACAGCACTAACAGAGCCCCATGATCCCAATGCAATACTCTGATACTCACAAAGCAAGCCCCAAGAGATTAGGTAAGATATGCACATACAGCTCAATGCTGAATTCCCTAAATGCCAACTCTGTACTTTTCTGGCACAAAATCATACGAATGATTCTTTTCACCACTCATTCAGGAACACTAAATACAAAGAAGTTTTACAACACCAGACTGCCAGTATTGTAAGGAGATGCCTCACCTAGTGGGCTCAAAGAAGGTATCTTAGATGAGGAAACCAATAGACCAAGGCTTAAGGTAGATGAGAAGGCAGAAGGGGGTGCTATGGGAATGTGAGCTCAGGATGGTACGACTGTGGCCAGAGAGCACCTGGAAGGAGCCACTGGAGTGTCAGTGATGGTTGAGAGGAGCGAAGTACCCACGCCAGTGATACTTAATTTAGCAGATCTACGCAACCGTGCTCTTCAAGTGCTTGGATGGAAGAGACAGAACACCCCAGGATGACAGGTTACAGGGTAGGGTAGGCGGTGTTTACAAGACAACGGACAGGTGGAAGCTGACACTGGTGCTCAGGAGATTACATATTTCATTTTAGATAATGTGTTTGAGATGTCACGCAGGTACTTCAGTGGAGACGCCCAGCAGTCAGTTGCTATATTTCAGGTCATAAGCTTAAAAAGGTCATTAAGGGTACAAAGTTGGAACTAGTAAATAAATAAGTCCTGGAGAGCTAATGCGCAGCATAGTGATTATCGCTAACAATACAGTATTATAAGTTGCTAGGAGACTAGCACTTAAATGTTCCCACCACAAAAAAAGAAATGATAATTATGTGACTTGATCGAAAGAGTTGCTAGCTACTGCTAGGGTGGCAATTAGGATGTATAAATGCATCAAATCAATACTTTGTAAATCTTAAACTTGTAAAATGTTACAAGTCAATTATATTTCAATGAGAAGGAAGGAGATTTGTTTTTAGAACATAAACCAGAAAGGCAGGTGAGAAATTCACACTTGGTGTAGCAGCAAAGAACACAGGTCTGGGAAGCACGCCGATCTGGGGGTGCAGATGAAGCCCCAGCTTTGCCCATATCAGTGATCTGACCTTTAAGTTTTCTGTTTCTCAACTTTTCCATCTGTAAAAGGACGAAAGAAAATAATTTGTGAAAAGTATTTTGAGCAGAGCAAACACAGTATGTATCTAAAACAGGTCTGTGCTACTGTTGTGACTACTGCTACTATTTTCACTATTGGTACTGGTTTACTACCATCTCTAGAATATAGAATCACTAGTTCTATAGTCATCTGTAAGTCCAAGTCATGTCTCCTCATGCTTTGAAGAGAAAGCAACTAAATATTGAAGAAACCAGGAAAATTAATGCAGGAAAGGAATTTTATACAACATAGGCACATGGCATATATTCAAGATGTTACCACCAATTACTGCTGCTACTTTCTGTCTCTTCTTTCTCATGAATTCCTCTTCCTTCTCCTCCTCTTCTTCTCTTCATTTTATTATTATACTAATTATATTATCATCATCACTACTGTTCTACTACTGCTGCTACCTCCAAGTGATGGAATTAGAAGTCACCAGCTCTATATTTACCTCTATGCCTAAACCATGACTCAGTTCCAGATTTGGGAAAGGGAGAGTTAGAAATTGTGGAATCAGGGAAAATTATTTTTATAAAAGATTGCTCAAAAGGAACTTTCTGGATCAATACATGCATTCTCTGACTGAGAAGGAGAGTAGCATAGAGAGGAAAGGCTCTCCTTACTAAGTAACAGTCTTTTGGGCTTGCCTCACTCATCCTATGATGAATTTAGCCACACCATCATAAACATGCACATTCATTTCCCTTTGCACATGATTTCCCTATGAGCCTACTCTTTTATGTCACATTCAGCTTCACTGTGCGATAAAGTATTTTTCAGGAATGTACACTCCCTTCTCTAGAACTCTGACACTATATAAGTGTGAGCGGCCTAAAATAAAAACACTAGCTATAAATACGTCACATTAAAACCCCAACTGACATAACGGCATCTTCCAACATGTCACCGAGGTAAAGGGAACATAGCAAATGATATTCGATTTTTCACAAAAATGAATGGTATTGGGCTGCATATCTACACATTTAATATAGTGATAGTTGCCAAATGCCACTTTTTCCATGACCCCACGTTTTACCTTTAGTTTTCTAAACTAAGAGTTCTGGTCAATACATGTGAGCCCTGGAGGTGCTTTCCTGCTGTTGTGTTTTTATGAAATGTGCCCCTGCCACATGTCAGATGCTCGGTTGGATTTGGGGAAAGACAAGATATTTTTTCGCCCCTGAAGGAGCCCAGCATGGAAAACTCTCAACACTATGCTCTTGTAAGAGACAAGAGAGGGTGGCGGCCCTCTGACAAGAGTGTGTTCCTGACACTTAAGTAGTATGACGGTCAAGGAAACAAACCGACTTCAAGGGGGAAAACCCACAAAAACAGCCACAACTGCAGTTATCGCAAGAGTGGCCTCATTCCGGCTATGAGCCAAATGAGTTTTTACCACATTTACTGTTCATTAATCCTTATCCTTAATGGGTGGATAGTAAATGGGTGCTTAGTAATGTGTGGAGTAAATAAATAAATGAGAGAAAGCGGAAATCCGTCCCTAAGCTTTATGAGATCTCCAAGTATGATGAGACAGCTGGGGCCAAAGTGAGGTCTCCTGCCAAAACAAACAGGGAACTACAATCCTAACCATTCTTCATTGATACGGAATTGGAACAAAATGGTTACACAACCATTATTTGTGATGACTACACCTGAGCCCTGCCCAGGACCCACTGTATCCGAGTCAGAAGATGGCCAACACCAGCGGTACTTATTCAGAGGCAAGGTTTTTGTTTTTGTTTTTTTAACATATTGCAAGGCCAATGTCTAAGCATGGGTGAAAATTCTCCAGGGTCAGAACCAGTGCTGACATTTGAATGGTGGCTGGGTGATAACCTTTCACAGGCTCTCATCTTCCCTTCACAGCACTCCAGGCAGTGGAGGAGCTAAACCAAGGGTCAGGAGAACAGGTTTTGGAGCGTGACAGACTTGGACTTGAACCCTAGTTCCACCAGTTACCCTGCAAACTTGAACACAATCCTCAGCATGCTTTAATCACCTGTGGAAAGGGGCTGAATACCGCTACCTACCTCACAGCTGCTGTGAGGACTAAATAATGGTAGAGAAGTCCTCAACACAGACCATGACATATCTCAAGTCACAACACATCCCAAGTCTCTGCTTTCTTAACATTTAATTTAGGGGGTGGGGTGGGAAGAAGTTACCACACTAAAGAAGGAAGTTGACTGAGCTGAAATGTCTTATAAAGGAATGCCCCTCCTTAAAACCTGTTATACTAATGTTTTTTCCAAGAAGTTCCTCTCTGCAATCCGAGTAAGCAGAGCATGACAACCCCAGTTTACTTTCCTATCAGACAAGTTGGGAATTTTTCTTTAGTACAAAGCCTGAGCACAGGGTCCCAAGATAAAGTCTTTGACAACTGGCAGAAGTGAACATGTTCTAAGTGCACAGGTCACCGACAAATGCAGAATTATGTCACCAAACATACCCGAGTCAGAAAGTTTTTAGGTTTTTTTTGTTTTTGTTTTTTTCTTTTGGACAAGGTGACAAAGATAAGCAGAACTAAAACTCGGTTGACCTTTACATTAAAGAGAAATGAAAACTTATCCCATGGTTACCTGAGAAGTACTCCCTGTAAACAAAAAATGTTCACTTGCCATGTTGCGCATGAGGCTTCAAGGAATACACATATGGACAAGATTTAAAAGGAGGTCCCTGCTCTCAGGTACGGCTGGCATAAAATGATAATGCGATGTAGACAGTGACAAGAGGGAATACTAGTGGTATAAGCAAAAAGAGTAGACACTCTGATTAGGACTTTGAGGAAGACTATTAGGAGAGGGCCGTGGAGTCACTATTGGGAGATAGCGTGGCATTTCAAGAAACAATCATAAGGGGAAGACCTCCTTCCCCCTTGAGTGAAAGGGCACGAGTAAAGAAATCTAGTGTCCTTTAGGGGAGAAAGTCAAAATTGTTAGCAGAGAAAAGGAAGAAAATAAGCTTGTGAAAGTTGAATTAGGTATGTGAATTTAATGAATATGGTCATGGAATTATTTTAATACATTTGATGTTAAAAGCTTCCTTATGACAGTTTAAGATCCACTGTCTTATGTCCTAAGAAGGTAAGCAATTATATTTGAGTCCTAATTATAACACGGAACAATATGACTGGAACAGTTCCCGGAATCACCTTGCGAGAAAAGCACTTATTCAGCAAATCTATTATCTGCATTTCATGAGGAGTGGCTTAGCAACCTCATTCCTTACAACCAGGTGAAATAACACCTCTTTTAACCATTACCAAGTTTTTCCCTCCATCCAGTCTTTTACCTGCTTCTGAAGGATTGATTCATGTTTCTCAAGGAGAGGAAAAACTTTGTTGATCAACTTTTCTACATCATTTCATCCACAGGGTGGGAATCTTCTGATTTTGTACCTTAGCTTATTTATTGAGAACATGTCATACAGAGCCCAGTAAACAGTCCCCAGCTTCTGAAGGCTCGTGTTGGACATACGATGTGACAATACGAAGGTGATTAATCCCTTCCCCATCAATGCAGAAAGATGCTGCTTGGGCAACAGAACCCGAGGGGTCAGAACAACCTGCAGTAAATAAAGGTATTTGTGTGGCACAGACAGCGTCCATGAAGAGTCTAAAGGAAGACAAGTATAGGATAGGGAGGCTGGCACTGAAAAGGAAGCCCACCAAGTTAGGAAAAAAATTACCAACTTTCAAAAAGGACAAAGGCTGTCTAAACTGGAGGACAGTTGCTGTGTATGGTTTGGCCCCTAGAGAGCTTTATGAAGGAGTTGTCAACATTTAAGAATACAAAGATTTCACTGAAAGCTGGATGGTCAACTTTTCTTAAAGAATTTGAAGATCTGGCAACGCTGGGCTTGTGTGTTCCTGTTGGCAGCTATAGGCCTGAGCCTGCTCTCCAGTCTGTCCTTCTCCCTTTACCAGCCTGGCCCAGGCAAGCATTTGTGTGGGCAATTCTTGAATATGACTTCAAAAACCAACCCACGTCTTACTGATCAGCCTTGACTTTGGGCAGATATTCATTTTGACGGTGCATTTTATATACTAACTAAATCCAGTCAGGTTGACTTTGTTACTTTTGATTCAGGATTACTTTGTAAACATTTATATGAAGATAAGGCCAACTGAAACCTGCCCTGGGTGATCTAAAGATAAACAATGCAAGAGATGGTAGAGCTCCATCTTGGAAGCTCAAACCTGGACAAGACCTTCAATAAGATGCAAAGTAAAACTGAAAGCTTTCAACTTTAGACAAGAGGCAAGTGTCAAAAGGAAGGTACCCATGTTGGTTTTAGTCAGGGTGCAGGCTAAGCAGAACTTTGGAATATATGTGCATCTATGCCATCTATATCATGTATACACAGAGTAGACATATCCATACCTATGATGCCTGAAAAAAGTGAGTTAACGTGAAGAGGGAGCTAAATAATCCTGAAACATTTACATTAACTTGCCAGATTAGTCAACATCCATTGAAAGCATGGGCGCTTAACCAACAACTGTTAATCTCAGTGACTTCTTAAATTTTACTTTTCAATCCTCTTCCTGAACTCAGCACTAGATGGCTTGAAAAGCTATTTCCTAACTGCACCGATTCCTTAGCAGACTCAAATAGCACTGGTCCTGGTAAAACTCTGCTGTCATACATGGCAAATAAGAAGAGGAACAGAATTCCCCTGTCGCTGGATGCTATGCAGGGACAAGTCAATCATTTGCTTGAAATGGGAAAAGTATCACAACTGAAATTGGCGAGTCTTGGCGATTAAACAGATTCCGGTAAAGGCAGTGTAGTGTGACTTGCCCCTCAAATGTGTCTGTCACCCCTTCTTCCCCTTAGCATTCTACCTTCTGAGCAATATCTGTGGGAGAGGATGACAAGGCATCATCATGCTAATACTTTATTCGTTCTACTGCTCCAAAGGACGCTGCGTTAGGCTATCACGACCGTGACACAGCTTCCTCCCATCCAAGGACGTCCTGCTCCCCGCAGGCCAAGTGCTCCAGGGGAAGACCGCAGTAGCGGTCAGCGTGGCCACCAGTCCCTGGCGCAGGCGGGCCGCTCTGCACGGATGCTCGGCGTGTCCTAGCTCTCTTTGGGGGAGGAGTCCCCGTATTAGTAGGTGACCCGGCTCCACCACCAAGGCCAGGCGGCCGTGGGGGTCGCGAAAGGCCGAGGTCCTCCAGGCCCGGGCGGGGTAGCTCCAGCGTGGCAGGTCCCGCTCCGGGGGCCTTGGCCTGCTTCCCTTGCCTGGCGGCTGGGACCCGGGGCCGAGGGAGGCGCGGGATGGGGGAACGGCACCCAGCCCCGGCGTCCCCAGGCTCCCGCCCCAGCTCGGCGCCTCCTCCAATGTCACCCGGGCTCACCAAAAAGCGCGTCGAGCTGGTGCCTTGGTCCACTGCCCCCACCAAGGGCCCCAAAACTGCTTTCTTCGCGGCTGCCATGAAACCAGCTTCGGGTCGACCGGCGGTCGCGGCCCGTTTCCCGGGTGACGGCGGCGGGCGGGGGAGGGGCGGGCGGTGAGTCCCGAGGGCGAGGCGGTAGAACGCTCGGACCGCGCTGCGGGCGGCCCCTTTACCCGCGCGGAGTCTTCTCACCCCGCCCCTCCGGCTGCGGCCCCGCCCCCGCGCGCTTTCCCCAGGACTCGGGGGCGTGGTGGGGGGGGGGCGCTGTCCGTCAGGCTGGCCAATTATCGAACGCGGAGACATGCCGAACGTTCCGACAATCCGAGCGCGTTTAGACGTCACGGGGGCGGGGCCTGGGCGCGGCGGAGGCGGTGGCCCGCGCCGCCGGTCACGTGGGGGGCCCGGCGACCCGGCTGAGCCCGCCTGCCGCAGGGCCGGGGGCGGAGGGGACCGCGGCGCGGAGGCCGGGAGGCCCCGGCTCCTGACTCGCGAAAGGGCGCCGCTGCACCCACGGCGCGGGCCCCCTCCCTAGAATGGGTGCGAAAGCGCGCCACTGCCTGCTCCTCTGGTGCACTGTTCCGAGAGCGGCGTAAGTCTCGAGGACGGAACGGAACGGGCCGGCCCGATCACTCCCCGTTCCTTGCTCGGGGTGATAATCATCGCCTCGACAGGGACGGGTTCCCCGGAGCCCCCCGGGGGGGCTGTACCCCCCCGGAGCCACGTGAGCGGCTCCACCAGGGTGAAGACCTCTGTGGGGGAGCCAGGACAAGGAACGCGGAAGTTCTTTCGGTTTAGCATTGAAGGGAAACGCTCAGAATCAACCTCCCCAGTTCTCTCCATTGAGCCTGGAGCAGGGGGCGCCCAGTTTTGCCTGTCCCGATGCGCCCTTGCTCCACACTCGACCTCGCTGGTGTCCCTCACGCCATCCCCTCACCCCCCACCCCGTGTTCACTGCTCCTAGGCAAGCGGACAGCCAAGGGGCTCTCCTTTGACCTTGAATTTACCTTGCCAAATCCTTTTGGGTCCCACGTTCCCCAGGCTTTCAAACTTGGAACCCAGACTATTAGAAATAGTTTACAAAAAGACCTTGGTTGTGTGTGTGTGTGCGTGTGTGTGCACGCGTGTGCATTTACTTATACAATACAGTTACGTACGTATGTTTACATGTACTGAAAAATCTTTCCAAAACAATATTTACCCTTTCATGCTCTGCGCCCTGTATTTTAGTCTATTGTATATGCATTTAAAAAGAAATGGTTGAAAAAGCACTAAATTGATTTTGTAAACTGTGCTCTCTCAGTTTCAGAAAAACTCACTATTTCTATTAGTTCCTTCCATCCATTTCCTCAATCTCAGTGTTCTAGAACATCATTCTGTCATCCCTGCCTTCCCCTCACCCTTACTCTACACCACCTTCTGGTTCACCTGTTGATTATTTTACCACACTTGCCCTGGAAGCAGATTTTCCTATACTCTGTCTAGAAATGGCCCCTGGTGTTCCACACGAAGCCTGCTTATGGAGATGGTGCACTTGATAAAGTGCCTTGGGTTAAGAAAGCACTGAAGATGAATTGGTGTTTCTGACTTTCCTGGAAAACACACAGCCAGGCATACCAGCAAATGTAAAGAAATTAGCCTAAGTTGCCTCTAAATATCCTGAAAGGCATGAATGGTAAAGATCAAGATTTCCCTAAATCTAGAATATGGTAAAAAGTCACCAAATTGTTACACTGATCCATGTTACGCTGATCCATAGTCACTGACTGTGTTGTAATTGTCATACATTTATGACTCACAGTCTAACAGGATAGTAAATTAGTTTTTTGCTGACAGGATAGTAAATTAGTGAGATCAGAATTCAGATATTTCAGAAGTAGGGCTAGATGTCCTTGAGAGAGCCTTAAATTCCCACAATTTCTAGTCTTCAACCTCATCCCCTTCAATAAAACAAGACTGAAAGGTCAAAGTATTAGAGCTCTAGGAGTCACACCCATCTCAGCTTTCTCTTAACTATCAGGGAAGGTCCACAAGAAAGTTCTTAAATGGAGAAGAAGCTCAGCCTATCGCAGTCCACACCCTAAGTATTTACCCTATCAGGTATCTGTTTTTTTCTTATTTTGGAATACTCCTGTTCAGCTGCCATATCAGCCCTTTGTCCTCTCTTTAAGCCTCAGTCGGTCTGAAAACTCAAATCCATATGTCAAAATCCCCAAGTATGTATTCGATGCCACCTGCTCATACTGCCTTTGAGACAAGTTCCAGTGGCAGTGGCGTACCTGAGCCTGAGAGAGCACCAGTGAGTTGCCTGAGATCAGCCAGCCTTTTCTGGATACAGGGCCTAGAATACAGGCCTTGATGTCCAGTGACATCAAGCCAAGTGTACAAACAGCCTGAGGGCACAGAAACTGGGAAATGAGGAAGGAAAATGAATAAAAAGGAATCTCCCCATTTGAGTTCCCTGCCACCTGTACCATACCTGAAGGCAACGCAGTGGAAGAAACTCTGCTTGGAAAACTAAGAATGGTCTTTTCTTGGCCTTGCTGTGCAAACTTCATTTCCATGACCTTGGGTAACTAGTTTCCTTCCATGACTTCCTTTTACTTGCTTGTCAAATAGGGAAAATGTCACAGACTGGATGGGTTAATCTGAGACTTAAATGACATAATGCCTGTGAAAGCCATCTCCAAGAAGCGGTTGAATCCTGAAAGGCAGGCTTCAGTCTCACTGGTAAGCCTGTTTCTGACAAAGAAGTCCACAGGTTAGGATCAAGATCTATGCAAAAGATTTAGGTGGCCTGAGTCATCTAGGGCTCACCTTGGGGATTAACTACCCTTAGAAGTCTTTATGTATTTCATGTAGTATTCCTCTTCTGGTTCCTGTTCTTGTAAATATTTACAGAATTCATGTGCACGCACACAGACTTACATTTCCTTTGAGAATCTTTCTTTTGTTTGTTTGTTTGTTTGTTTTTTTGGTTCAGTAACACTTCTTGGTTTTCACATATTTGCCTGACTTATTTTTCATAGTGTAGCCTATTTGCAAAACTAGCATTTCTTTAATCTCTCCTTGCTATTCTAATGAATACTTAGATATGGACTTAGATATGGGAAGTTAGTGCTGTAAAGGAGCACAATAAATCCGGATACTCTTATTTTATTGATCTGGGATGATTAGGCAGATATATGAAATGATTTACTCAAAAGAACAGAGGGAATTAAATCTCCTTGATATATTTCAGATTCAGAATTAAATACACTATACACTTGATAAAAATGTCCAAATTTGGACCCTCCCCCCAAGAAGGAGAAACCACTTGGATGGATATTTATAATCTAAATTGTAACAATCTAAAATGATGTATCACTTTAGACAGTTGTAATAGAGTTAGGATAGGCAGTGATACTTAGACTTTTCCTACATTAGAATCACCTAGAAGACTTTCTCCTGATCATTATAATAACCGTAGGGTCTGGGTATTCTTTTATAAGGGCTTATTGAATGAATGAATGAATGAATGAATGAATGAATGAATGAATGAATGAATGAATGAATGAATGTGATAGGTGGCTCCCAGTGAATTATGCCTTCTGGTAATAACATTGTACCCTCTCACATTAAAAAAATGTTCTAAGTTACTGTGTAGGCCTTACTGCTTGGATACATAATAAAAGTATACAGCTGTCGCAAGTAGAGCAATAGGTACAAAGTCTAAGCTGTAAAAACCATTTCAAAATATAACTTGTTTCTTTGGAAAGCATTGTATCAAAGGTTGCCCTGTGTCTGTGTGTGTGTGTGTGTGTGTGTGTGTGTGTGTGTGTGTGTGTATACCTTTGGTAAAAATGGTAACGTTTTCCTTGATAAGCAGACAAAACTCATCCATTACTTTGCATGCATTCCTATCTCCTTGTAACTACCACGTCTCAACCACCCGTATTAGTCACAACTTTCTTCAGTCCAATCACAGGCACATAAGAGACTGATCTTGGACCATTAACTGCATGACCAATGAGAAGTAAGTAAATGTGATGCAAGCAGAGACTTGATAAGCACTTGTTCAAAAAGAGACTCGCTCTCTTGGAACCCAGCCACCATGCCACAAGAAACCCAATCTCACTTACTAGCAGCTGAGAGGCCATGTGAAGAACTCCCACCAGTACCAATTTCCAGCTTTGTGAATGAAACCAAGTTGGATACTGGAGCTCCAGTAGTGCTCTCAGCTCATTACAGCTGCTGAATGAGTGACCTAGCCAATATCATGTAGAACAGGAAACAACTAAGCCCAGTTCATGCACTGAATTGTGTGAAATAAATGGTGCTATTTTTACCCACTATTGCTTGTGTTACAAGCAATAGATAAATGATACAATGAGTCTATTTTGGTGTGATCTCTATTCCTCACACAACTTGTTACTTGTTCCTATTAGGTTCCAACCAGGACATTGGTTGGAACTCTCATGCATCGCTGGTAGAAATGTAAATGGTATACGGCACTTTGGAAGACACTACAAAGCTAAACATACTCTTACTCCATGATCCAGCAATTGTGCTCCTTGGTAGTTAATCAAAGGAATGGGAAACTTATACTCACATAAAACTTGCATCAGCTTTATTCCTAAATGGTCAGGTCTTGGAAGCAACCAAGAAGTTCTCCAGAAGGTGAATGGAAAAATCAACTATGGTACATCCAGATGATGGAATACTATAGAGTGAGAAAAAGAAATGAACTAGCAAACCATGGAAAAACATGGAGGAACCTTGAATTCATATTACTGGGTGAAAGAAGCCAATCTGAAAAGCCTTCATACAATGTATGATTCCAACTGGATGACATTGTGGAAAAGGCAAAACTGTGAAGACAATAAAAAGATTGGTGGTTGCCTGAGATGGGCAGTGGGGAGAGGGATGAATAAGCACAACAGAGGATTTTTAGGTCAGTGAAACTATCCTGTGTGGTTATATCAGAATACATTTCCTGGAATGCACAGAACGTAAATACCAGGCATGAATGTTAATGTAAACGATGGATTCTGGAGGATGCTGTGTCAGTGTGGGCTCATAGATTATAACAAAGGGACCACGGGGAGTGGGAGAGAGGGGTACTGTATCTGTGTGGGCCAATATGGGGAGTCTTTGTCCTTTCCACTTACTTTTTCTGAACCCATAAAATCTATTAAAACTCTATAGCGATACTTCTGATAGATGGGAAGGTTCTGTCCCTGACTTCTCCTCCTTGGCTGACTGCATATTGCTGAATGCTCATTACCTTGGTTGAGAAATCACCACTGTTTTCCTTCCCATGCCACTTCCATTCTCTGATCTCAACCTTCCTGACTTTTGACCACAGTGCTCACGTTGCTATCTTTCCTTGCTTATGATGAAATGGATTGTATTCTATTCTTTTCGGTGATATTTAAATCAACTTATCAGTTTCATAATTTCTGAAAGACAAGGCTCGGTAAAACGTTGGCCTAATGCAAAATCACTAATGTCTGGAGAATAGAAGTTTCTTCATCTTTAAAAAAAATCTGGTCCCCAAATCCTTGCCATTTAGGACAATTTCCAGTACACTTTGTACTTACATGTTCAAATTTACCTTAATTTCTCTACTCCCCTTCATAGCCCTTTCCCTAACTGCTGGTTAACGAGACAATAATCTACGAATGGAAATTTTCTCTTTGTAGTTTGTGTCTGGCTGTCTGGAAATGGTGGTGATGTCACAATCGTTGGTTTGAAGTTAAGCAACATTGTAAGAGGAACCTGGTTAAAGGGGAAATCGCTTCTATTTGTAAATGAGTGTGCATACAATGAGGAAATCATAACTTTGTGTGACTCCCCTCTCTTAACTCCCTCTTCTTTGGAATGGGGTGATATCACCTCTCTCCCTATTAAAGAAAACTTGCTTGATGTAGTGCCTACTTGTAGACACTTTCGGGTGCCTGCATGTTCCACAGGTGATTGAGTCATATTGCTTCGACACCCCCCCCCCCCGGCCCACCCCCGAGGTTCCCAGCCTTCCACTCATAGATACAGACACCCAGAGGGGCAGCTCTACCCAAGGGAACAGAATCGTCACTTTTAACGTGTGACGGACAGCTAGGTGGTCCTGAAACTTAAAGGAACATACCCCATTTTAAGTGAGGCTTTAGGACCTTCCGTGATACTTCTGGTGAAGTGTTTTCATGACATAATTGTTTCCCGCTATGACTATGTTTATTGTTTGGGAATCTTCTCTGGAATCAGATAGAAGAGAGTTTGTTACATGTACTGTATTCAGAGAGAATTTATTTTCATTCTTTTGATTTTTTTTCTCATTCATTCTACAAACATTCTCTTCCAAAGGAGGAAAGGCAGCTTATATATTCTAGCGAGAGGGAAATTACTACAGATACTTTTTTTGGTTTATTTATTTGCTTGTTTATATATATGCTTCATATCTTTGTATTCCCCCGGGATCACCCACCACCTTCCCTCCCTGACCATTCCCTTCCATCTCCCCCCTCCTCAGTTGTGTTCTTTAGTTTCATGGTTAGCTTATTTGGACTTTTCCTCCTGGTCTTCTGCTTGTTTTTCCTATTACCCATATATTAGTGAAACCATTTGTTTCTGTCTTTTTCTTTCTGACTTGTTTCTGTTAATATGATTTCTTCTAGGTACACTCATTTATCATAAATTTGTCAATTTTGTCATTTTTAATTGATAAATAATGGTCCATTGTGTGTATATATACACATACATTAAAAATTATTTTATTTTATTTTTATAGAGACTAGATCTCGTTATGTTACCTGAACCCGCAGACTCAAGTGATCCCTTGCCTCAGCCTCCCAGGTAGCTGGAATTACAGCCACATGCTACCACGCCTGACTTATGACAGATACTTATTGTATATTTCACAATTATTTAAATCAGTTTTCCCATGGCTTTAGAATGATGAGTCTGAGTTCAAAATCTTCTACTCTCCCAAAGGTATATAGGTCAAGTTATGTATAACAAACTGGAGGGATTCTTAGACCCACTCCCTGAAAAAGCCTACTCTCATGGACTTGACCTTAGATCCACAGGCCTTTCCTTAGCATTATTCCATTCTTCCTTCATGTCCACTATCATTTGTGCTATGTTGTTGCAATAATGGCTTCCAATTTGTTCACCCTTCCCTGCATTCAAGCCCCTGCTTACTCTCCATCCAACCCAAGTCTACATTTGACCAGGCGACTTGTTTGGGCTAAGGGGGATGTGATAATTATGACATAAGCAGAAACTTAATGCAAGTTTCATCATCAGGGCTAGAACCTTTGCTGACCCTTTGATAATCCTACAGCCACCATGTGGAGAAACATGGGCTCACCTGTTGGAGAATGAGAGCCACCCCACCCCGGAATAGAGACAGCTTGACGATCAGTAGACATGACCAAGACCATATTGCAATGCCCAGCATCAGCCCACCCACTCAGACCTGAGGAGCCACCAGAAATTCTGCACCCATAGAATCCCAGACAACCCATAGAATGATGTATTAAGTAAAATATTCTGTTTTAAGCCTTTCCATTTCATGATAGTTTCTCATGCAGCAAAAGCTACATGACCCACAGTTCCACATGCAGTCAGTTTATTTTTTTTTTTAAATCAGGTGAGGGAATGATGATTGCATAATTGCTTGTTTATCTTTACTCTTCTTCCAGTATGGGGACTACCTTACTCCAGTGTTAATTTCAGGGAATAAAAGTTAGCGAAAATGACAACTCTGTGTGCTTGTGTGTAATCCGTGTGTATAATTACATGCTGACTAGGAGATAAAACATGGCTTTGATGATAAAACAGACAACTTAGACGCAAGCCCTTCAGTTCAGCAGGGTTTATGTTTGCTGGTGCCAAGAAGCCTCTGAGAACTGAATCTACACATTGCGTCTTTTTCTCTCTGGGACTTTTCTTGAAAACTCCTTAAACATCTGTTCTATTTTCCAACTTCACATTGACGATTGCCTTTCTCTGTTGATTCACCACGTTGCACAGAACTCCAAACAACATCTCCATCTCCAAGTTCAGCACTTCACCCCTTCCTGATTAGAATCTATTTCGAAATGCAAACTCTCAACAAGAAGATTCAGCATGATCAACTCATTTGCCTACTGCCTATA
>PVHY01005140.1:73344-85942 GCA_004024945.1 Uropsilus gracilis | reverse complement strand
CCCTCCCCACACCACGGGAGAGGAAAGGAAGGCCAAAGACTGGGGGCATCGGCCCCACAACAAAGCTGCAAACTAAGGCAGAGGAGATGATCTTCAACGGCCATTCACAGATGCCTGTACACACAGAGAAACTTCTTCATCGACACTGGCAGGGGGTGAGACACCCCTCCAAATCTGACGCCAGAACCATAAGGTAAAGCAGCAAACCACAGAGATGGGATTGGAAAAGACAGCCTCCAACCAGAAAGCATGGAAAAAATACAAATAACTATAGACTGGCCGCCCAACGCAAACTTAAGACTGAAAATCTACCAGTAAGGCTCGCCTGGGTTCCAAGAACACCGTCCCTCACCCAACGAAAGAACACAACCGCAGGAAAGAAAGAGACTAATGAACTTAACACAGACTAGGGTTCCAAGAACACCGTCCCGCACCCAACGAAAGAACACTACCGCAGGAAAGAAAGAGACTAATGAACTTAACACAGACTAGGGTTCCAAGAACACCGTCCCTCACCCAACGAAAGAACACTACCGCAGGAAAGAAAGAGACTAATGAACTTAACACAGACTAGCAAGCAACAAAGAGCGGGGTGTGAGAGAATCCAGGGGGCACCAGAAGAGGGGGTGGAGATACCCTAAAAACCATTTACTGAGTTTGTGATTTAAAGAATAAAAATAAATAAAAGTCACAAAAATAAGAAAAGTGTCTATATTCTCATTTAATGTCATAAAGCATACATAATTCTATTATAAAAAGTCAAAATTTATATTTGCACGTACTGAGTCAAGAGAAACGTAAACAAATCAAATGTACAGATGTAATATAAACCATACCTGCATAAAATTAACTATTTTCATATAGTACTATTGTAGTAATTTCTTAGCTGTCAACTGTTACAACTGCAGTGAGTTCAAGTGTTTCCAGTATCAGTATAAAACCTTGTGACATTAATTGCCTGCACTGAGCAATTCCTGGCTGTTATTAGACACTTTTCATGATGTTTAGATCATGTTGGCATATACATACATAAAATACAACACAAAATGTAAACTAATTAACTTTCTCTGTATTAGCAGGCTATTAGTAAAGTTGTAGGGTAATCAAAAGTTACACATGGGTTTTTTTTGACTGTACAGGGGTAATTGTCCTTAACGTGGCATTTTTCAAGGATCAACTATAAAGATATGCAAAATTTTAAAGATTTGGAAAACATTTAGAATTATGAGGAAAAATAATATTATGTACCCAAGTATAAGAGTTTTCATTTATCACAAAACTTTTAGGAAGGAATCAAAAGATCACCTCTTTCAAGTCAACAATGAATCTGAGGAGTACAAATGGGAAAAGCCAAGGCCAGGAATCTATCCAACTCACCTTTCAGACCATGCTGGCCAGCTGGGGACAACATTATTCCCTAGCTGGCAGCATAAAAATCACTCAGGCAATGATCTACAGAAAGAAAACCCAGAATGAACAGATCTGTGGTAGGATCAGGAAAAGTACACTTTTTAAAACAACCTATTTATAAGAACAGGTATGGGAGTAACTGTCCTGGAGAAAAAGCCTCAGCCCAGCTCACACACCGACTATTTTAGAAACTATACTCCTTAGACAGAAGACCAAATAAAGTTGCAATTTTTTTGGTTTATTGACTTGTTCAAAGATTTTTATCTGGGGCCGGGCGCAGTGGCATGTGCTTTTAATCCCAGCCTAGGAAGGGAGGCCAAAGCTAGGAATCACTTGAGGCTGCAGGTTCGAGACCTATCCTAGGCAACATAGTGAGACCTAGTCTCAAAAAAATAGATGGGCGTGATGATGTGTGCCTGTAATCCCAACTACAGGCTGAGGATAGCCTGAGTCCACAGGATCCCAGATCCGATCCAGGATCTGGACTAGTCAGATCTGATCCTGGATCAGGACTACCCCAGGCAACACAGCGAGACCTAGTCTCAAAAAAAAAAAAAAAACCACAATTTTTTTTTTTATCTCAACAGCAGATGATTGCATAATCTAGTCACTCATTAAAACCATCTTGGCACATGTTTTTAGACAGTTACATGGTAATGAACAATTCAGGTACTTAAACATGCCAATTCAATAAAATTGGATAGCACTCTAACAGGAGATACAAATATTGCATGATACAAGACCACCAGGCTTAGGTTAGCACAAAGACAGACCTACCAGAAAAAGGTTTTTATTTCCAAAGATTTAAATAAAACCTGTGTTTGTAAAATACTGAGCCCATGAAATGCAAGGAAATGATTCAGTCTTTTAAACTCAAGGTCAAAAAGTTTATGAAACAGATAAGCATTGGCTCTAAGAGGAATACAATTTGAGGTCGATGATAGCCTAACTCTTCTGATAAAAAGTCCTGCCACTCACCTGCCCAAGTCAACTGAACAGGATGATCAAAGGATGACATCATCTTCCTAAATTTAACCTGTTATTTACAGACATATTCCACTGGTCCAAGAAAGCTTCCAAGTTTTCATTGGGGAGTCTGTGGCTACAGATTGCAGATTTTCCTTCCAGAAAGCAAACTTTAATATTTACCCTTCTTTTCAATCACAGCATATCCTAGACAACCTAGTATTTTTGTTCCTCAAGAATTCTAACTCACCAAGACAAGAGATCAGTAAACAACTCCATGTTTCCATTTCACTTAAACTGTCAGATCTATAAGCATTTATGAACCACCTAGCATGCACTAAGCATTGTGGTAGTTAGGAATTGCCTCCATTTTTTAAAAGAGCAATCTAACTTGTACTTCTTCCAAATGGATATAATATTCATAAAAGCAGTATCAAATATAGGGGAGTTGTAACTCCAGAGAATACACAAAGAAGAGGTATTGAAAATAAAGCTAATGGTCACAACGACTCTGGATACTGATTTTGGTGGCAAAATTATGATATCTGTCATATGTAGCGAACCACCGGTTCCCTTCATCCTTAACATTCCTCTAACCCATAAAATGAGGGAAAGTATACTCAAACAGTCCCAGCTATGAAAATGACTGCCCTGGAGAAAAAATCCAGCTCCAAACACACACCAGAAGTTCTGTTTCTATTAGCTTCTCAAGTAAATTTCCTTGGCTATCAGTTACACACATATAATTCTAAAATCTATAGCAACAGGGCTATTCTCTCTCCATAATTCCTGACACAAATTTCTAGTCATAGCCTGGACACTGACAGAAGATATAAAGTAAATGGTTATGATTAAAGAAGAAGCAAGATAAAAAGTAGGGCTTTAGGATGATTTAGGACTTTAATTTGTAAATTTACCAAAGCTCCCCTGCCAACACCTTTCATAGAAATATATCACATGCACTCAAGTACTTTAGGAGCACCTACCAGTGGTCTTGCAATTACCATATCCCATTTCAGAGTATAATTGAGAGAGTAGCCATGACTGAGAGATTATGATGTTAGTAATATTGTCCACCTGCAAATAGCAATGCAAATGTGTTCTTGAAGTGTCATCAAGTTGTAAAGTTCTTACAAGAATAATTATACACTTACCATTCTGAGCAAAAATGGAGAGAAAATCTACAGCACAGAGAAACGGGGAAGGGCATAAATTCTGAAGGTAGACTGGGATCTCACCATTTTATTAGACACCTTAGACATGTGTCTCATTCTCCTACTCTGTAAATCAGCTGTAAAGATTATGCCAATACATCTAATGACCTTTGAAGAGTACCTCCCCTGCAGTCACTAGTCAATAAACGCAGCTATTGTTGCAATTCATAGAAAGGCAACAAAACTCAGCCCTTTAAGAGCCTGTACAATGGACCTCAAGGAAGGGTTGGAATCCAGCTTACCCATTTATTAGTGTGTCACCTTGGGTAAGTTATCTCTCTCTGTGCTTCACTTTTATCATGTGGAAAATGTATATATAACACTATCTCAGAGTGTTACGGAGTAAATGAATTAAGATAAGTTAGAGCATTTAGAACAGACTCTGGTTTAAAGGTTTACCACTACCACTACTTAAATCAAGGTTGCTTTTCAGCTATGATTTCTTCTTTCTCCCAACTTTCCATCTGAAAATAAGCCTATACATTCTGCCCCAGGAATCCCCTGTCCCACAAAGGAACTGAGTGACTCAAGAAAAGTACACCACATTTGTAGTATGAATGCTGTGAAAGATCCATCCATCCTAGCTGGCTGCCTGCCTGGGTAAAAATTTAAAAATGTGCCGGGCATGGTGGCACATGCCTGTAGATGGCAGCCTAGGAAGCCAGGGATCATGGTTCGAGTCCCCCTGGGGGCACATAGTGAGACCTAGTCCCCCCCCAAAAAATAGCAGGGCGTTGTGGCACACGCCTGTAATCCCAACTACGTGGGAAGCTGAGGCTAGGGATTGCTTGAGTCTGTGGTACCCCGGGCAACATGAGCCTGCAGGCAGTTCCATGGGCAAAAATAGCAAGACCTTGTAAAAAAAAAAAAAAAATATATATATATATATATATATAAACAAATGATTATCCCATGGGAAGAGATTAAAAAAATACTTATTCCAATCACAGATAAACTTACTTCTTAGATAGGAAAGATGAGTACAAATACATAATTCAAATATATATGTAGGCCGGGCATGGTGGCGCATGCCTGTAAGCGGCAGCCTAGGAAGCTGCAGCCGGGGCCAGGGATCACGGTTGAGTCCCAGTGGGAGCGCGTAGCAAGACCTAGTCTCAAAAAAATAGCTGGGCATGGAGGCGCATGCCTATAATCCCAGCTACCTGGGACACTGAGGCTGGGGATTGCTTGAGTCTGTGGTACCCCGGGCAACGTGAGCATGCAGTTCCACGGGCAAAGACAGCAAGACCTAGTCTCAAAAAAAAAAAAAAAAAAAAAAAAAAAAAAAAAAAAAAAAAAAAAAAAAAAAAAGAAAAAGAAAATATACCTATATATGTATATTTGAAAATATATTGGGATATGCTGCTCTTTCTTCCTTAAAGATGAATGATACACAAAGCTGGTTTTTAAAACTCCCCAGATGATTACAAAGTTTAAGGTTCCAAGTTGAGAAGTACTAGAGAGTAGAGAGCAAAGAACACATGAAGTTAAAAGATGCACAGGATTAGATGACTGACTGTAGTTAGGGGGAAATCGGGGATGACCCTAGGTAAGCAACTTTAGAGTCTGGATGAAATGTTAAGTCAGTGCAAAAGAAGATATTCAGTAAACAATAAAGTGCAAAAGATAGGCCTATTTGAAAAACTGTGTATTCCTCTCCCTGTTCTACAATTCCATTAGGGATGAGATTGTCTCTTCTTCACTGTCATTATTAACATAATAGCTTGCACCATACAGAAATGAAATACTATTTTCCAAAATGTAATTCTGTTATATCTTATCTGTCTACATTTTGGTGATGACTTTTAAAACCTCACTTAGTGCAGAGCATTGATCCTAAGATTGATTTCATGGGAAACGCTCAACAAATATTAGCTTAATTTTTGCTCAATTACCAGTGTGATGGAAATACTTCTTATAGCCTATTAAGACATAACCTTCTAAAAGTATCATGGGCACAGGAAAGTATACCCAAAACTGAGGTAAAGATTTGTGAGGTAAACACCTTTCTCTCTTTCTTGTTAATAGTCTTACCATTCTGAGTCATCCAGACCTAAAACCCTTTAGCCACTCTGAGACCTTGTCAATATGCAGTTTTGTAAGTCTTGTCATTGATACCTTGTAGAGTCCCCCTCACAGCCCTCACCAGGCCCAATGCCTCTTACCAACTGCTACTCTCCTCTCTAGTCTTTCTTCCTCCCAAATCCATCCTCTATTCTATACCTATTTCAACAAGTCTGAGACGTTTCTACCTAAATCACTACCTAAGCTGATATCTTTCAGTAGTCTCATAGAATAAAATCCAATGCTTAACTCACACACTTCATAATATGGCCCTTAGCATACTTCTTCACTCTCATATCCCACAATTCCTTCTACTGAGAATAGTGACTTCTTCCCACTCCTTTCTCCCTATGTCAAAAAGAGGACTACTTTTCCCTAGAAGAAATCATACTGGCAGAAATGTAGCTCTGCTCTCAAACATTCAGTCACTTCAGTGAATGGATAAACTTTGTTTCTTGGTGGAAAATAAAAAATACCCAAGGAAAAGTCACTGTTGGTAACAGAAGTGAAAGAAAACAGTGAAAAATAAGGAAAGGTATAGAATAGTACTTGAGAAGTCTTCAGACTACGTTACTATCAATGGCTGAAATTCTTTGAATGGGTGAAACAGTATATGAAGAGACAAATTTCAAAAGTGGAAAGAACAGTTTCTTCTTTCCTTGTTTCTAACAGCCTATACTGATTAAGCGTTTTCTGGAATGGTGCTGTTCAACAGCACTTTCTGGAATCAATACAAAGTGTTCGATTATCTGCAATATCTACTACTAAGGAGTCACTAACCATGTGACTATCACATATTTGGAATGTGTTGGAAAGGGGTTAATGTGACTAAGGAACTGAATATTAAAGCAAACATCTGTGACCAGTGGCTACTGACCTGCTACTGGTTAACCAGAATATGGATGCCTTCACCTTGTTACTTTGTTATCAAAAGCATTTTTCCACCAAATCCCAGTAAGGCAATAAAAGCTCCCATCAACTTTCTGTTTAATAAATCATTTAGTTTTTCTACTTTTCACTTTTACTTTACTAAGGAAGAGAAGATTAATTTAGGAACAGATTAAGAGAAAGACTGCATGTCAGGGTCAAAATGCTGTGTTTTTTGTCCACTATTCTCATATTCTCACTATTCTCTTCAGTTATCTATGAGATAAAGATTACTATTCTTTTAAAGAAGAAACTGAGATTGAGAGCTAATTGGTTTGCCTATGATTATTGCTTAATTAGTATTCAAATCCATATTGAACTGCAGAGAATGAGAAGAAACAATAGGCTGAATGAAAAATAGGTAACTTCTGACAACTGATATTATTCAGAGCACATTAAAAACTGGACCAGGCAGCTTACTTGACAAGAGACTAAGGACATACTCAGGCAATAATTTTTCTTGATAACCTGGTAAATTCATTCATCCTTTAATTTATAGGTATGATTCTAAATTGAAAGATATAGTTGTGAAGAAAACTCTGAAACAAAGTCTCTACCCTCATGGATTTATATTCAAACGAGGAAATTAGCTTAGTAAATAAATCTCACCTAGCTATATGGAGAAACTGAGGAAGACTGTTGCATGCCAAGGAAACTACAAGGACAAAGTCACAGAGGAAATATACAAAGAGTAGGGAGGAAGTTAGTGAGGTAAAAGCACAAGGTATAAGAAGTAAGAAATAAAGGTGGAATGTTAACCAGAGGCCAGACCCTACAGTCACAAAAGGTCACTGGAAGGGTATTAAAAATATTTTAAGATCATATGAGTCATGAAAGTTGAGTTGGGGGTTAGAGTGGCAAGTTTATTGAGAGAAAAAGAAACATGATTTATGCTTTAAATTGAACACTGAAAAAGTCTGTAAAGAGAGACTGTGGGGAGGCAAAACCAAGAAGAAAAAAGTAAAAGCAAGAAGATAATGTAGGAGGAATTTTTTTCACTGATGATAAAGGAAGTTGCAATTAGTAGGACAGCTAGAGATGTGGAATGGAAATGAAAACTAACTTTAGGATGGACAGACATATACTAAAATATAGGTCAAAGCAATAGCCATAGAAAGAAGACTAAACATGTCACATCAAGAAATTACTGCACTCAGTCTCTCTAGGTTCTATTTACTGTGCCTAGTCAGCGTTTCTTTCTTTTAAAGAACAAACATTAATTTCTCATAGTTCCAGAGTTGGGAAGTCCGAAATCAAGGTGCTGTCAGATTTAGAGTGTGGGGAAAGCCTAGGCCCTATTTCCATAAGCTTACACCACCAAAAACCTTGATCATCAAAATTTCCACTGAGTGTGTTTACAGATAATCCAGTTATTACATGACAAAAATTTCTGGTCTTCGTTTTTTATTTAAATGAGTATCTCAAAACAAGCGTAGCCAGTTCTGACAAATTATTATTAATGTTCAAGCAACATCAAACAAGTTAACACCCCCGCAAAATACTTCCTAGCTACTCCTGCCTTCCTGTGCATGCACAGCATCTTCATTGTAATGAACGAACTGGACTAAAATGTTCCAATCAGTTTTTCCTAGTCAAAGTTTACTCATCATTTCCAAAAAGCACAGGAAATAGGGATACAGAAGAAAAGGTAAAACAAAAACCAAAAAAACTGTCAAGTCAGACCCTCAGGACTGTGCTTACCAATCTATCCTCCCTTGCCAATTTAACCTGAAAAGCATGTTTACTGTTTAAGGTGCATACCCCATTTTGGCTAGATGTCTCTCAAGCCTACCCTAACTTATTTCAGGGTATTTGTGAAAGATCAGTTACACGAACGTCAGCCTATTTGAGCTCCACACGGCTGGAAACTGACTGCAAAGTACAGCAGGTGCTTAGTAAAACTGCTGAATGAATGCCAACCTAAGTAATGTATACCTCAAACACTCAACTTCTCTTCTTACTATAAAAATGCTGGACATAATACCTTCCAGAATCTTTCTACCTTACCTCACTGCTCTGAGCAATAAGCTTCATTTCACTGCCAGCCTGCGGTGATTTAATCCAAAACTAGCTTTAAGGGATTCCTTCTCTGGTCTTAATTCTCTTCTACCTTTATACAATATTCATCTGATGTTTCTCCCTTCATGGGGAGTGCGGGGGGGGGGGGGGGGGGGGGGGGGGGGGGGGGGGGGGGGGTGGAGGAGGGGACGGGAAGAAGGACTTGGGAGGGACCAAGGTGGTAGAAAAAGCAGACAAAATCTGGATACCAGTTCCAGTTATCCCTTTTACTTAATGTTCAATTCTTTTTTCTACAAAGTACAAATCATACGCATACCAGGTTTCTTCACAAGTAGTTGTTCTAAAGAATAAAATGAGAAAAGGCTGAAAACTGTTACGTGCAGCCCAAATCTAAGACACAAGATGGGTTCAAACAAAGCTTAGCTCAAAACAGCTCAAAACCCACAGAACAAGTCAATCAACACACTGTAGTCACTCAATAAACATTGAGTCAAACAGTTATTTTCTCCAATTATGGGAGAATAAGACATACAGGCCAGTTGCGATAGTTTAACTGTAGGGTCTCTGGCAGCTAACACCCCCATCTCTGGGATTTCTGTCCTCCTACTGTAAAATAGGCTTTAACAATGGAGGGCACTAATACTGCTACATTAAAGAACCTTAGAAGCTAAAGTCTTTACCTGCAGTGTCACAAAGAAAGCACCAGAAAAGAGTGCGAAAAATGACCTGAGAACTACTTTAGCTCATTTCTCACCAGTAGCGTGACCTTGTTCAATTACATTACAAAGCAAACTCCCTCCTCGCGTCGGCCTCTGTAAACCTGGGGAAAGCATCCCAGCCGGTCTGAATCCCGGGTGTGCTGGGGAGTCCAGTGACTACAGCGCGCGCCCATCTGGCGCACCCGCTAGGTACAACCCTAGCTGTCTCCTACCCCTCACCCCGGGAACAGTCCCAGCTCTTCCGCAGGCGAGGGATGTACCCCTTCCGGATGCAGGACAAGCCAGGACAGCAGTTTCGATTTCCTCAAGAGCAGGGTTACTTCCCCCGCCGTCCCAGCAGCGCGGTAATCAAAAGAGCCTCCCTCGCCACCCTCGGTATCCCTCACCGCTGCACTCAGTCCCGGGAAGGGACCTCCTAACCATAGGCAGCGGTGGTCCCAGGAGGTCGGGAACTGCCGGAGGGGCGTTGCCACAGGAATAAGGCTCAAGACCCGGGCCCAAGGTGTTTGGGAAAAAGGGAAGGCTCGCGAGACCCGCTGTGTTCCATACGACCACGCCCGGTCATTCCCACTCAGGGCTGCCTAAGCCCAACCAGCAGCGCCCCCACAGCTCTTCGCCTTCCCGCGCGGCTCCACAAAAACCCTACCTTCCGCCATGTCGGGCCCAGCCCTGCCAGCAGCCTCGCGAGAAGTGCGCCCCTACGCTAGGGCGGCGCATAACGGAGAAACCAAATATCGCGAGAGGTATGGAAAGCCAGGCAAAGGGAGGAGTCAAGAATGGGAAAGAGTGGTGAATGAAAGGGGAAGGGATGCTCGACACCGGAAGAACTGAGATCCTATCGGTCTTTACCTAACACTTTCAAGGCGCGGGACTTAATCGAGAACTGCCTGGGCTCTAACATATTCCACGCCTTTTGGAAGCACATCGGAAAGGATAAACATAGCTACTTTATACTTTTCTTTGAGTGGGTAAAGGGAGCTGCTTTTTAGGTTTCTAGATTTGGAAAGCTGTGAGCTGAAAGAGGCAAAGAGATGACTCATGGGCTTTGGGAGGTGGGACTCCCCTGCAAGTGATTGCAAAAGAAATTCAGGAAAAGGAATTAACTATGCTCTGCAGGCGTCTGTTAGTCTATTGAAATATTAGGAAACAAGTACATGCATACAGATAGAAATGAAAAGGGAAGAATGACAGGAGATCGTGTAATGTTACCAGTTTATGGTTGAATTTCATAGACAGAGAATTAAAAAATTTGGGACTGGACGCTGTGGTTGAAACGTCTGATTTCAGTTGTCTCCTGTATGTGTCAATAAGTTAATTTTTTAAAAGGAAACTCAGCCACCTGACTGTAGAAGCAGAAAATATGGGTGATATTATTTGCCTTACACGGGACCAATTGTCAAAAACGGAGTGTGAGGATACAGCTCAGGCAGATGCAGACTGGGTAGAAGTTGGTGTAGGAATGAAACTGCAGGCCTATCATATATAATGTAGTGGGTACAAAGGTTTGAGAACCCAGTGGTCAGAATGACAAGCTGAAGCTCCATGTTCGATAACAGTGGGCATTGATAAAATCCAGCACAAAACCAGGGAACAGAGTAGTTGAAGAGTAGTTGAATCTTCCTAAGACAGGAAAATTGATACTAGAATTTAGATGTAAGAAAGAAAGGCGACCATAAGCCAAGTGTTAACATCGTTGTTGAATGTTGGAATGACTTTAACCAAAAAGAGGGATTGAATGGTACAAGAACTTTCAAAAAGGATTTTTACTCAAAAGATAATAAAAAGCATGCCATATTCCTTTCTAGAAGTACCAGTAATTAAGAACTGCAAGGAAAAAGTGGTGGCCTTGGAGATTGAAAGGAGGATCTGAATACAGGATGAGAGAACAGAAAATGGGAAGAATTTAAAGTAGGAGCTTTAGAAACTTTAGTAGGTAGTGAGGCGGAGTAGAAAAGGAATTTGGGAGTTTTGATTATGGAAACAGAGTCATGGTGTTAGCATTTTGAGGAAGAGAGAGGAATTTAGGATGAGGAACTCCAGGGAGATGGGAAGTGTAGATACTGAAATGCATAGGTGCAATGGTGTGCTCAAGATGTGAAGGTAGTGTTTGTAGGGAAGTGCTTCCAGGAGCTGCATGGAACAAGAAACACTTAGACAAAGAAAAGCAGCAGTCATTGATAGAGCTATAGCTTGAAATTGTCTGTGCATAATGGTTTGTAGGTGTCCCAAATAGTGAGCCCTTGGGGGCCTAGCTATCTTGTCTCCTCTAGTCAGATAGCGTCTGCTACTTATTGTACAGATACCCTATATTTTTCTGGGTCATAACATTCAAAGACATAAAAGTGGCTGGGAAGCAGTCCCAGTTGATACCTGCTGGCTGATAGCAGGTACTCTATCTGATAAATTCTTACTGCTATAAGCTATACAAGGAGTCAGGAAAACTAAGTTCAAGTTTGATTCTACAAGTAATTTGCTATATTGATGGGCAAGTACCTATATAAGCTTTTACACGGCATTTCAGAATCTCCAACAATTTCATTCATGACTGAGGGTTATTACCTTTGGAAAATTTGATGAAGGCAGGGGCCTGGTTTTCTTCCTCATAGCACCAAGTATGCAGGAATAAACAAATTCTATGCTCTTTCACTATATCTGGAATAAATGCCACAACTGAGAACTTACCTTAAGGTGATTTATTAAATCTTCATCACAACCTACCTTAAAGAAACTTCTATCAGAGATGAAAGCATTCCTCTTAGAAAAGCCTTTATTATAACCCTTTCTGCCTTTGTCTGCTGGGGGAATTTTTACTGGCTTTAGACCCCTGAGCTACAGACAATTTCTTAATAGGGCCTGTAAAATAAACCATTTATAGTACTCAGTGAACTACAGAACCCAGCAGGCTTGGATGGAGCTACATTAGATATGATCTGAAAGACTTTTAAACATATGAGCACTGAAATATGGTTTATTTTAGACTCAGTTCACAATTTGCTCTCAGATGAAGAGAAAGACATAAGGAACATCAGTGTAAGAAATAATGCTAGCCGGGTGTGATGGCACGCATCTGTAATCCAAGCGCTGGGAGGCAAAGAGGCCAGGGATCGCTTGAGTTCTCGAGTTCGGGTTTGAGACTACCCTGCAGAACAAGACCTGCTCTGCTCTCAGCGGGGGGGGGAAGCACACAGGCGTGGTGGTAGGCGCCTGCAATCACCCAACTACCTGGAAGGCTGAGGCTGGGGATCACTTGAGTCTGTGGGATTGGGACTACCCCAGACA